>CALSBV010000259.1:101492-127833 GCA_943590825.1 Bovichtus diacanthus | reverse complement strand
TGTGTGTGTGTGTGTGTGTGTGTGTGTGTGTGTGTGTGTGTGTGTGTACATGAGGGAGAGAAAAAGATGCAACGGGATGTGAAAATGGTTTTTAGAAACATCCCCACTTTTTCTTTCAAACAACTTCTTCTTTATTTATTTTTTCGTTCGAGTTCACAAGACATTTGGAAGCCAGTGAAGCCCCTGTGGATATCACTTATGAAATGATGGAAGTCTTTTTCATAATTTTCTTCTTTCTCACTCTTTCTTTCTATGTCTCAGATTTGTTTTCTGGGTCAGCGTCAGTGTGTGGAATTTGCCGTATGCAAACTGTTGCTGAATGTGCAACAATATTTCTTTTAAGCAGAAATAGACAGCAAACAAACCGAGGACAAGCTGTTAGGGAGCGAAACAAAGAGCAGAGTGGAGTCAGATGTGTATCAGTCAGTTTGTGTACAGATCATCAAAACATCAAACAGAGTATATTCCACATGAATATATACTATTGAATGAATAGCAGCCGTGATTAGTCAAACAAATGTGCACGTTATAAAATATATATTTTTTTTAGGTCAAAGTATGTTGAACTAGAAAAAGTGCACTCAGTAAAGTGCAGCTCTCCACCAGGTGGCTGACCACTACTGTAATGTTTGACTCAATTTACACACAGTTGTTGATATGAAAATATTGATGTGCAGCTTTAATTTCTTAACATTTTGAACCTTGAAATGTTTTATTACAACCACCTGGTGATCATATTGTTTTGAGTTTTTTCGTTAATACTTTCCAGGCAGCCAGTTTATTCTATAACATTATGAAAATCAACTGCAGAGACTTGGATTTTATTGAAATCTGTAATCTATATTACTGGACCTTTGACCGCCTGCCACATTTTTATCAAAGTTACATTGTCATCATGTGCAGTATGAAAACTCTTCCTTGCTCAAGGATGCTCTGATAGTTCCTGGTGAAGTTCTTAGCAAAAGGACATATAAAAACACTTCTTGAGTACTTTTGTGCACATCTACTTCTAACTGCTTTGACAAAAAAACATAAAGGCACATTCTGCAGAAAACTGCTGTGTACGAGGGTTGTAGTTTAACATCGGCTAAATGTGGCGTCAGTGAGAATCCAGTTCAAAAAACTGATATGGGACAGATGGCGACCGGCCAGTCATTGAATTAATCAGCATTCATCAGAAGCCCACGCCGCTTGTTCTGAAAGTTGCAGCTTAATCTTCAACCACATTATCCTGGAGGCGACGTCGTCACACTGAACGTGGAAGTGGAGCAGACAGGATGAAAGAGACAAAGATGGAGTGTAGGAAAGAGACAGAGAACAGAGAGACCACCTACGAGGCCGCTTGATGATGCGCCGTATCTGTCTTTGTCACAGCTTATGTGCGTGCGTGTGTGTCTTAATGTATGTGTGCGTGTGTAATGCATTATGTTCAGTGAGGACATTGTGAAGTGTTAGGAGGTGCTGCTATACTCAGATAAAATGTGTGTTTTGGATGCATGGCTCAGTAGGTGGTGTTTGTGTACGCCGTCTCATAATTGCTGGCTGTCTTTGTTTTGCGTCTGCTTGTACGATTGTGTGTGTGTGTGTGTTTGTATGATGAGACGCAGCGTGTGGGTGGTGAGTTAAATGAAACGTGTGAGTATTAAGTTTAAGCTGAGGTGAGAAGGCAGAAGCCTTGCTGCTTCTCTTCCTCCATCATCCATCTCTACCTTGTCTCTCTTTTTCTATCCTTCATGTGACATATTACTTTCTTCTCTCGCAGCCAGTCTTCCCTCTGTGTCTCTGACTAGTACACCCGCACACACACACACGCTGTAAAGGAATTACGACTGATCCGAGCTGAGACTTTAGCTTGTCTGTCTTTGAACATCAGTGTCGTCGCTTTTGAAGCTCCCCTTTGAATTATAGCATTTCTGTTTATGCGCGTACAGATAAAGGCCGGCTAAAGCTGCACTCTTTGGCTGTAATGTTCTATATGTAAAGCACACATATAAGCTGTGGGGTGTATACACACCAATGCACACACATGCACACTGGTATAATTGCTTGCAAAAAGTAAACACAGAGAAAGACACAGAGTTTAGTTTAGTGTTAAAGAGTTCTGGCCATCTTTGGTCACAAACAGGAGCAGGCAGGCGATCAGACAGTTCATCCACATTATCTACAACACAGACTTAATGTAGGTCCAAGTTGAACCAAGAATCTGGTCTGTCAGATCTGGTATCAGTTATTAATTTGCTAAGCTAATAGCCTCCCGGTGCTACTTCGGTATTGATCTTCAACTCTTCATCAAGAAAACAAAATTCCAAAAATGTTACGATGAAAAGTGTGAATGGCAAAACAACATTTAAAAGTAATAATGTTACCTCGCACACAACTGTGTTGATGCATTTATGCTCCAGATGTGGTCTGATATGGTCATTAAAAAAAGAAAAAGTAGCACTGTAATTATTTTAACCACACACACAATAAATACAATAAATTACTAAGCTGTAATAACTTTCCGTTAATTTCATATTAGCAGAAGGTTTTGACTACTGCTTCTTGTACACATGCATTCATTTTTAATTTTTTTTTTGCAACTGCACACACACTAATTGACGATTTAGACATACCCACACACACACATACACACACTTTGGTATTAAGTTATTTGGCAGGAAATTTTGGCTACTAGTTGTTGGTATATATGCAGACACACACACACACACACACACACACTTGAGAATTAACTTTGTCTTGGCAGGCAGGACATATCTGGCTTTTTTTCCCCTGTATATACATGTACACACATATAGGAGATCACACGCACACACTCACACACACACGCACACACACACACACACACACACACACAATGGGCAGTAATCCCCCTGTACATGCCAGAGCTTTGGGCAGAGCAGGGATTTTCCTCTTCAAAGAGCAGACCACCCATCGCAGCCTCAGAACAATGGTGGCCGAACTCTGGAAGATTTCCTGTGGAGGGGCTGGGAGTCCACACACCCAAACACACACACACACACAGACACACACGCACACACATTCAGATACTGTAGCCTGAGTTACATATAGACATACACACAATCACATTGTGATACACAAACAATGTGCCTATGCAAAGGATTTTGTACATACCTGCTGGCGTGGCGACATGTGGGACTTTTACGCACGCACACACACACACACACACACACACACACACACACACACACACACGCACGCGCCCTGCGTTGCTTGTGGGAGGATGGAGGTTTTTGTGGTGACAGACAGACAGCAGATCTGGGATGTGTATGACTGGAGGCGGGCAGACACTTGACAAAAGAGCAAAGACACTGAGCGAGTAGGGACTGAAAGAGAACCAGAGAGGAATAAAGGGATGAAGGGGCACAAGGAAAGACTGAAGTTCAGCTGTTTCCACTCCTAAACGCAGCCTCGCTTTCAGACTGCGCTGTCCCATGTTTTCCTCAAATCTTTGCACTCGCACTTGCTCACTTCTTATTTTCTCTTCTTCTTCTTTTGTTATTTTTCTTGATGCGACAGAACACGAGGTGGCCGTCCTCCCTGCGCCGCCGCTGATTCACTCACAGACAAATTAAAACTATTTGTTGCTTAAAAGCAGCCTTTTGAATTCAAAGACAAAAGATGGCGAGGCGACAAAGAGCGGCCCGCGTGTTGTGGGGGAATGTCGGCCCAAATGTTTAGATGCTCCCCTCCCCTGCACACTCACACACTTCCACCCACATCCTCTTCCCTTTTCTTCTCTGTCTTTTGTCACAGAAAGCAACACATTCTTTCTCAATTGATGCAGAAATTGTCTTTTTGTGATTGATTTTTTTCTTTGTGAAAACGCACAATAAGAGACTGTATTGTTGAATTTCTTTCTTTTTTTTTAATATTATTATTTTTCATATTGACAGCGGTTGAATACCTACAATAAACAGATGCAGACACACTTGCTGTTTTTTTGTCAGAATCAACAATTTAAAGTTTAGCTAGTTGGTATTCACACCTTGTCATTTTGCAGCTTATTTAATGGGGGAAACTTTCAAAAAATTCATCCATGAAATTGAAATTTAATTCTGCGAAGTAAGAGTGTGTGTGTGTGTGTGTGTGTGTAGAAGGATGGTGGGGTATTTGTGTCCAGCCGGTGGAGTTTTATATTTCTCCCTGTGATTTATTTCTCTCAGTTTTACAGTTGGCCGTCAAACTTCATGGGTGAAAAACTGCTCACGTTGCAGAATTTCTGAGGGGACACAGATAGTGTTTATTTGTCGGAAAAACATTTATGAGCACCGCGTTACCTCGCTGTCTTTGCCTTGTTGCCTCGCTGTCTGTCTTCCTCGGGCTTACGCGCACACACATGCATAGACACGCATGCAGTATATCTATTCCCCTTACTTTTTTTGATGTTTGCATTTTTTTGGCATTTAGCTGATGATCTCATCCAAAGCAGCTTTCATTCTTCTTCAACTTGTCTGTCTTTGATCATCACTGTGGTGGCTTTGGGTGATTCCCTTTGAACCGTTACATTTCTTTATACTTATTTGCCGATGAAGGTAGTACCGATGGATGTAAATGTGACATGAAGATGATATCCCTGACCTGACGTGAAGAAGAAAATAAATACCTTTTACGTTTTAGACTCAAGGCTTCTTCTTGACCTTACTTCATTTCATTTATATATACTATATATATATATATATATATATATATATATATAGACTTATGCAGCCTTAGATCAGTCTTTAAAGACTTAAACAACGAGCTCCAGGTAGATGCTGCGCTCCCATGCAGCTACTTAGCTCCATTCCTGGTGAGATTTTTTTCCCAGAAAGTATCACAGTCGTCATTAGGGACGCAGAGAAAATACGTGTCGTCTGATTAATTTGTAGTATTTTGTCAGGCGGCTTGAAATATATATGCAATGACCCTGGAATCTAAGAGCCTGAGATGGCTGTGTGATAAATAAAATCCAAAATATTTTTGTAATAACAAAGGCTCAAAGGATGAAGTGTAACGTGACAAGGGTTGTTCATTGTGACAGTATCACAGAGAATTATCCCTCCACTCTGCAATCACCTGCAGTTTTACGAAGCTTTTTAGCATCGTTCAGCTCGCTGATTTGTTTTCACTTCTATTTTGCATTAAGCAGCTAAAGAGCCATATATTCTTCTCCGGAGTTGGTGGAGACCAAACCAGAGCGTAAAGGAGAGTGAATATTGGCCTTACGTCATTCATCAGGTGGACAGAAACAGGACTCATATAATATATAAGGTGATAATCCGTCAATGTTGTGCTTTCAGCTTGTTCCACTGCCACCAAGTGGGCAAAAAAAAATCACAAGTTTATTTATTTATTCATGGTTTATTTGATCGGGACATATTTACAGTATACATAGACAAAATGCAAACAGCTGTCCAATGGAAGACTGTGTCGCACTGCAGACACGGCGGCGGACGCAAACTCTGCACATATGGATTGTGTAAATGAGCAATGTCTGGAAATAAAGCCAGTGACAGCTCTCGCACAATCATTGCACTCCATATCCTCATTATGAGTCCTTATGCAGACCAAGTTTTCCATAACAAAATTTAAATAAATAAATTGTGTTTACCTACCGAACTTCTGTTTTCACATGATATCATAGGTTGCGGGATGCTTCTGATTGGCGCGATCATTTTGGCAAATTGTAAAGCAATCAGTGTGATTGCTGTCAGCATATAAATACTGCTGTGACACTCTGCATGATGGATGAACTGGCACTGTTAGGACTACGTGAATGGAAGCATTAGGAGGGAACGAGAAAATTACTTTTCTTGGTTTTTCCTTGTGTGATGCGAGGGTCTAAGGACAGAGGGGGTCGTATCCTGTACAGTCTGTGAAGCCCACTGAGACAAATGTATAATTTGTGATATTGGGCTCTATAAATAAACTTGATTTGATTTGATTGGATTCAACGCACAGAACCATTGGTCAGCAGGTTAATTTATATGCATAAACATGCATGAGGGGCTTTGCATTGACCATTTTTGGTTAAATGAGGGTGTGTAGTCGGCGGGATATGAGACTGATCCGTGTGCACACATTTGAAGGTGGAGTGTTATTTATAAAAGGAAAATTGCCTGCTGCTGTGTGTATGTAGGATTTTATGAATCTGATCTTCTTTTTTTTTTATACCGCGTGCCATTTTCAGCTTTTGTGTGCACGTACACTTCTAATGTGTGTCCTGCTCACTGTTTTTTTTATAACTGAAACCCGAGTCTCGTGTGTTAGGAGCTGCTCGTGCTGTGCATTGCCGATAAAAATTGGGTCAAAAAGTGTAATGTTTACTTTAGTATTTCTGTATTCCTCTCCTCTTGCATTACTCACTGTTTGTGAGATAAAGAGAAGGGTGTAAATATTGGACTTCAGGACTCACAGAGTAGAAACACATTGATGATACTGCGTTAGACGACCAGTGAACGTGGATTTTATGCATTTTTGGTTAGGAGATAGAAATACAGGTGCTCAGTGGTCCTGGGAGCTTTAATAGGGATTTGTTTGAAGACGATGATCACATTTTTATTTTATAGTGAAGTATTCCTTTAACCTTGGTTTATCCAGGGACGATTGAGCGAAAGCTACTTCAAATTCCGAAGTCAGACGAAAAGCAATCGAAAACATCTTTGGATCGTGCGGTGGTGTTTGTCCGTGTGCCTTTGTGGAGGTGCAGCCCCTCATTTACGGGGCTTTTTTGGTGTCTGCTTGACAACTAAACACAAGCCCTTCTGCCAAACAAATGGGAGCTGTGTTGGGGAGAGGGGGCGGCCCCGGCCCAAACTGCAGAGATGGGCACTCTTTGACAGCTGCTTTCATCTTGTTATTATTCCTCCTTCACACTCAAGGATTTTTGGGCTTCCTAAAGTATTTCTGTCGCTCTCTCCTTCCTCTCCCTCCCTATTCCCCCCCCCCCCTCTTTCTCTCTTTCTGTCACCGCGCTGTGATTGGCTGTTGTGACAGAGCCGTCGCCAGGCTGTCAGCCTCTTCTAAAGCTCAGTTTAATTACTCCTTTTCACTAACATGACACGTTCATGCACAGATGCATGCAAACTCGCACAGATGCATGCAAACTCGCACACACGAGGGAAAGTCACTCACAAACACACATGCTGACACACAAACCGATGGGCTCAGCTGCACGCTGCGCCGGCCTAACAATAATAAAAAAAGCCATAGTGATTGAACTCGCCGTCTACCTGAGCAGACCCCCAGATGTTTGTCAGTGTTGGCTCTCTGTTTCCTCAGCAGAGCCTTGAAAACATTGAGTAGATTTGTGAGGGCCCGGCAGCCGCTGGGTTTGATGGGCGCAGATCGATTGCGCGCCCTGCTGTGCCAGGCTCTGAATAGCCAATTAAAGCCATTGAGACAGAGGAAAAATGGGGGGTGATTTGAAGGAGTGGGTGTTTGATTATGAGGATGATGAGAGAGAGAAATGGGGAAAAGATGCAGCAGCGGTGGTCGTAGCCGGCAAATGGTTAATATTCTGCGTCGTAAAACCTCACAATGATCACTCTTTCTGATTTCCGTCCTCATCGTTCCCCCAGATAAAGATTCCCTGACGGATGCATTCAGCTATGCTTCCATAAACAGAAGACAGCAGTGCACTGGGTTGAGACCTTGACTGATGGAGGGAATCTAAGACAGATGTACAGATTTGCTAGAAATGGAGGGGAAAACAATGAGAAAGCCATGTCGCATTTGAATGCCAAGCCGTCTGGGATGGGTTTCATATCGTCCTCAATTTAACCCTCTCCTCCTTGTTTGCGCCCAGTCTGCCAACCAGCCCTTTTTCCTCCATTCTCTCACCCCCTTCCCCTACATCTCCTGTCTCTCCAGCTCCCCTAACCATGTCTTCACGTCTCCCTCTATTTCCTCCTCTACCTGTCCTTCATCTTTCTCTCGTGCCTATTCGACTTCCACCACCTTTCTCCTCTTGTGGTTTCTTTATACCCTCTCTATCCCCCTCTCCATTCCCTCTCATAATGTGTTTTCGTACCACCCTATTTTCTCGCTTTGTCACCCTTCATCTATCCTTCTTCATCAAATGTTCCCTCCTCTCTACATTCTCCTTGTCACTCCCCAATCACTCCTTTCGTCCCTTTTCTTAAATGCTCCTTACATCTCCTTATCTTTTTTTTTCTCCTTTACTCCCCACTTTTCCCCTTCCCTTCCCTATTTTTCACCTCTCTACTTCCCTCTCTCTTCCTATGCCAGGTACCCTGCCCTACGACATCAAGATAGTAATCGCCGGAAACCACGAGTTGACTTTTGACCAGGAGTTTATGGCTGACCTGATCAAGCAGGACTTCTACTACTTCCCTTCTGCCTCCAAGTTGAAGCCGGAGAACTACGAGAACGTCCAGTCGCTGCTCACCAACTGCATTTACCTGCAGGACTCCGAGGTCACGGTGCGGGGCTTCAAGATCTACGGCTCCCCCTGGTGAGTAACACCTGCCACTGCACTGCACAACAGAGCGAACACTTGCAGCTACTGAAAAAAGTACTTCATTGAGGTTTCACTTTCACGTGACATTTATTGTCACCATCTTATGTGAAATTAACACATATATGATCAAATGTTTATAATAGTTTGGCCTTATGTTTCAAAGTTGCACTTTGGTGGCCCCAAGTGTAGCAATTGTTGAAAAACATTATCATAAAATCGTCAGACCTAAAAAGAATATTCTGTGTGTTTTGTATGGGAGGAAATTACAATGAAACATTTTGGTTTTATAGTTGATGAATCCAATTCCCTAGGCGGGGGTCCTGGTTTGCTTGTGCTTAAGTACGAGATAAGTGAATTTGAATTGCTTTTAGGTTTTTTGCCTTTCTGTGTGCAGAATACCGCAGGTCAAAACAAGCAAATCCTGAAAAAAAATCCCTCTAAAGGTCAGCACGTACTGATTGTGTCTTGTAGCACTGCATCATATGACGTGCATCATTTGTTGCTCATATAGCACAAAGCAGAAATGCCACACAGACAGATAAGCTTCGAACCTGGAAGGTAAGACACGTATCCTGATGTGTCAACTCATGCAAGACTTTCACCAGGAGACAGCTCTTTGTGTGAAACCTAAACTCAACAAGTTGACTTATTTTAACTTACATAACAAACATACTTGTTTTAACCCAAACTATGATCTTTTTGCTAAACCTAACCAAGTAGTGTCTTTGTTTCAATTCACAACGTGCAGGTGGGTGGAGTTTGCACAATTGACCCTATCAGAAGCATTATAGTGGTAGTGATAAGACCTTTATTGTTTCAATTTTATGTTTATATTTTGCCTAGTCCTATATTCAATTGTGTTTAGTCAAATAACCACATGGAAAATGTAAGCCTAGGTAGTATTCCATCGTAGAAAAGGTGTACACATTACACAGTGAGGGGGACCAATGGGGTCAATAGGGGCCCTTGCAGCAGCTGATTTTTGCCCTCGGCCCCCTAGCAGGGTTTATCCGGCCATGACTTGGCACCAAAGTTAAAATGTTGGTATTGTGACAATGCTCTCCTTTCGTTCTCTTTTCAACTTCATCTGTGCTTCTTTGAATCATTACAATTAATAATAAATTTTCGTCTTTATTTAGCCTTGACTTACAGTTCTTTCTTTTTTTTCTACCGTAACTTTTTTTGTCAAAAGGCTCATTCCTATCTAGAATGTTTGCGTGTGTGTGTGTGTGTGTGTGTGTGTGTGTGTGCCTGTATTTTGGTGACAGGATCTAGAGGGCAATGTTTGAGTGTGTGTGTGTGTGTGTGTGTGTGTGTGTACCCCAGTGCTGGGTAATTGGTTTGCTGTGATAGCAGGGTCCCCTGAGTTTATTGCTAAAGCCACTGCAGAGTGCTGCATGAGGTGGACCGAGAGGAAGATGGAGATGGAAAACATGAAAGTAGAGAAGACGAGAGCGAGGGAAAAAGTGAGAGGGCATGAGACGGAGCAGAGATGTAGGAAAGAGTGAAGAGGTGGTGATGGATGGAGAGAAAGAGACAGGCCGACAGACAGAGGGAGGGAGGGATGGAGATTTAGGAAGAGATGATTTTATTCAGATTCACCGGCTGGCCCTGGCTGGTATAATAGGCACATGAGGTGACGAGTGTGTGTGTGTGTGTGTGTGTGTGTGTGTGTGTGTGTGTGTGTGTGTGTGTGTGTAAGAATATCTCTTTCTGAATGTGTGAATGTATGCTGTGGGTTTGTGAGTGTGTGCACCAGTATGTGCTCTCACTTGCCTTGGACTGCATGCAGGCGTGTGTGTGTGTGTGTGTGTGTGTGTGTGTGTGTGTGTGTGTGAGCCTTGGGGTGTGTTCCTGCAGCACAGAGGGGCTCCAGCTGGAGGCTCTGTATGGACCCCCCTTTGCACTGTCTGCTCCCCTCTTCCCTCCTTCCTTAACTCCTCCTACTTCTCTCTTCTTCCATCCTTTGCTCTTTTTTCCTCCTTCACTCTATCCACTGTAGCTCCTCCTGCTTTTCCTCCCTCTATTAGTGAAATCATCTCCTCTGTTCCCTAAACTCCCTCCTTCCTCCTCTTTCTTCGTCTGAGCACCCTTCTCCACTCCTGTCCCTCACCTCCCCACTCATGTAGATGAGTGACACACACAGCAGCCACCTCCTCCACATGCTTAATCACCACAAACAGTGAACTGCATAGACTCCACCGTGTCATTTTTTACTTTCAACCAAGCCTGCATTGTTAAACAAAATATATTCATTTACAGCCCCCTAACCAAAGTAAACAGATGAAAACACAAAGAGCGGGTGTAATTCTGCACCCACATTTATTTAATCAGCACATTCACAGAAAATAGTTGTCGGATGTATTGATAATGAAAGTAATGATTGGTTGCAGCCTTACACTACACAAAACAAATAATAATATCCATAATAATAACAATACTAATGCAACATAATGCCTTAAATTATACACAACTTTAAAACAAATAGGCAATATAAAAACTAAAATAATGAAGGCCATAAAACTAGTTTTTGACACCGTGTTTCTTCGTTTCTGCCTATGATTTCTGCCTGTCGCCTCCTCTCATTCTCCATCCCGTTGTCTGCCACTGACTTTATCACTTCCTGTCTCTTCTTCCTTCTCCATTCCTCTATCCATCTGGCTTCACGGGCCGTTTACTCATTCCCTCTGCCATCCCTCACTCCTACTTCCTCCTCTCATTTCTCTATCTCTCTCTCCTCCACAGAGGTAGTCTGATGCTGTATGCTTCTCAGCGGGCTCTTCAAGTCCATCCCACGCCTGGATCTTACTCATACCACATACACCACATAGCCCCATCCTAACCCCATGCCATCCAAACCTGAAATGTGATCATGCTGTGCTCCATTCTCACCAAACCTTCCAAATATGTCATTGCATGCAACGGCGGAGCGGAGGGCTGGCGTGGGGGGGTGGTGGTGGGTGGGTGAGGGGGGGACGCAGCCTGCTCCGCTCCTTCTCCTGACGCTAATGTGAGTTTACATGTCATTTGTCACGAACGTATCGCACAGCCACCCTCTGTCTGAGAGCTAAAGGGACAGGGAAGGGACACACGTGCATGTTTCGGTCTGTGAGGGAAGTAAGTAGGATTGTAGGATTGCATGGGTATTAACCACAGTGATCACATGTGCGCAGAACCCACGGGCCCTGACACTGCAGAAAATCTGCTACACACATATAGAAAGCGAAAAAAAAAGGGAAAAGTGTGCATGAGGTATATGGCTGCAGAATAACCAAGAGGAGTAAATATGAAGTCATACAGACTGACAAGTAAGTTGTTGATTGGACGGTTTTGATGATGCATCAGGTTTTGATGGTGGAAATTAAATTCCCTTACTGACTGACAGCAGGGCATGCTGCTCTTTAGTGCTTCTTGTGGGTATATTTATATTCTGTGGTGTCACAAAGAGCTCACAAGAGGACTATTTGGTCCGCACCAGGGTTCTGCTTGAAAGCTTTCACACCAGCTCGAACTAACTGCACTAACCAAGCAAAGCATCATGGATCCATTAAAACACTACAAACGTGTTGCGAGTCCACCATACTGCAGGAAAAATGGCTGTGTCCTTATTCCATTCTACATTACATAATGCCTGTAATACTGCACAGGTTTTAAGTATGTAAATTATATCAAAAAATCTGAAGTAAATCAACTAGATTTTTGAGTATGCTGTTTACATGAGACAACGTAATACATGAAAAAAAAAAAAAAATATATATAAAATGTATACATATATATATATATGTATATATGATATATATATAAACTGTATATATATATATAGAGAGAGAGAGAGAGAGAGAGAGGCGATGTCTTCGGAAATCCATTTTGTGTAGTTCTTTTCAAAGTTGCAGTGTGATTGACGTCCATTGTCACATGTACATCTTCCAAGTAATTACAAAAGCAGTATACTCTGAAAATGAATATGGTAAATGCGATTTATACAGAACCTTTCTAGTCTTCTAACCACTCAAGCGGTTTCACACTACACGCCAACATTTACCCATTGACACACTTTCCGTAAGGCTGCCATACGAGATGCTCATCATCTAATCTAATGCTCATTTACACACACTCTGGGGTTTGGGGTTCAGTATCTTGCCCTAGGACACAACATGTGGACTGGAAGAACTGAACCGAACTTCCTATCAGTGGCCACAACCACCAAAATATATTACTTATTGTATACTATAAGTAAGACGTATAAACTTTCCCTTTCTTGCCTCACTACGTGTTTCTACATGCACATGTACAGTTATAGGAAGTCTGCATGACATGTAAATTACAAATTCAGTTTAAGTTTTCTTGCAGAAATATAGAATATAGATGAAAGCACTCCTCCATGTTCGTACCATTTTATAAGCAAATCATTATAAGGTATTATCTGTCTCTCATTTATTAATTAAAATGATATTACTGGACTGAATAGCAAATTTTGAAATTAAATATTCACACAGAAAGAACATAATAGTTTCACCAGCTGGTATCACAGATCTTGGATCCTCAGGATCTCAGAACTTCTCTCTACTCATAATTTAGCAACTAAGATTCTCGGCAGCAAAAACCAGTCTGGCAACCTCGGCAGATTACATCTGAGTCATTATTAATAATGAGCTGCATGGCTGGGACACGCAGCTTTGCACATTCATGGATCTGCTCCTCTACGAGCACAAACACAGCCATGAGTATGAGCGTCTCGCTCTGTGCAATTTTTTTCATCAGCAGCCAATTAAGAACAAACTCTTGTCTGATAGGAAGAGTGAAAACATCTTCTTCTCTTTATGACTCTATGATTCATTCTTCTTTCAATATATTTTATATCATATTGGAATTGAAGGCATTGTCCTGTCCTGTGTTGAATTGTTACAGTAGAAATGAATCTTCACACTTGACATTCACTTTAATATGCTCAAAAGGGCATTAACATATTTTCATGGCCAGATGTTTGGCAAAAATGTGCTTTTTTTTTTTTACCCTGTTTACCCCGCTCTACATGGTGGTTTCATTATTTCCCCGGACAATCCATAATTAATTTGTCAATAAACGGAAGATTTAACGGCAACAATTTTGAATATCAAGTAAGTAAAGTAAGTAACTTGGGCTTTGGGATTTATAACGGGCATGTTTTACTATTTTCTGACAATCAATCCATTCATTGTGAAAATAACCGTTGGTTGGCCTTACAGTATGCAATGAAATAATAATAATACCTTAGAAAAAAATGAAGCAATTTGATTAGACACAACTTTAAAACAAATGAGCGCAATATACAGTAAAATAAGTCACGATGACACAGACTCTATTTTCAGTGGAGTTTTGTCAGAAAGGGACAACAGGTCCATTACCTGTCTGTGGCAAACTATTAATTCATGAAGACATCAATCTTTCAAAACATCTCACAAACACATAACTTCAAAATGCCTCAGTAATTTCCTGAAACAGCTGGTCAGCGTAGTTTTTATCTCATGTAACATCAAACGGGAGGAAATTGTTGGGGACTATTTTCAGCGGCAAATTAATCCAGATTTCGTGCTCTAGTGAGCATGTGGCAGCAGGACAGTGTTTGTGGGATTGAGTCAAAATAAACTGCAGCGTGATTGTGTGTTCATGGTGGTGAAGGAACAGGTCACCCTGTGTGACAGTGCGGCTCGCTGATGTGCTTTTCATAGTTTTTGGACAACAATGGAGCTCTATGGATATATCAGGCTTGTATACACACACAATACTTATCAGTACAGTAGATGCAAGGGATGATGTATCAGTGTTGACAAAACACTTGATATATAAAATGTAATATATATATATATATATATAAAGTTAATAATACACTATGATAATAACGTGTAAATATCCAGCATTTAAATCATTTCCATTTATCTCCATTTATCTCCCGACCCAAACGGCCCACACACAAATTAATGTAATTCTTTTGCCAAAAAATAGACAAAAGGCAGAATAAACAAAGTTAAAGATTAATTTGACTGATTTTGTTATTATTATTATTTTTCTTTATTTTTTTTTTTCTTTCAAATCTCAATAATATAGTCATAGTTAAAAAAATCGCGTAGTGAAAATCTGATATTGTGACAGCCCTAGTAGATACATTTTGGTTGGTTTGGTTCTTTTCTTTGGATAAATATAGAATATCACCAGCCTCATCCTTTAAAAATGTAGCCTATTTTCCAGACGACAGCAGACGTGTCAAACCTTGACAAGAGACTATTTGGCTCGAGGGTCTTTGACAGATGCTTTGAATAATTGAATTTTAGGGGGCAGCCCTAATAACTTTGAAAATAATAAGGTTAGAGACTTGATTCCAAATCCTAGGGGGATGTTTTGCAGGGTCAATCTATAAGTCTAGCTCGGGGAGAACTGTTCATCGGTTGAGTTGTTGTCTTCATGTACCGTCTTGTCTTTGAGTACATTTCACTGTTGAACTTGGCAGGACGGTTGAGTCAGTGGGTTGAGAAGGAGACAGGTAGAAACAGCAAGTGAGGACAGGCAGGGGGCAGACGAGGAGAGCGGAGGGAAAGTGTCTATATGCGTTTGCGCTAATGGGTTAAATCTTTTTAAATGTTTATAAAGACGGTCTCTGAGGAGCGTAAGACAGGCAGGGGAGACGGACAGCTTGTTCACAGACACACACACACAAACAGACAGAGGGATGAGAGAGACAAAGTAGTCTGTTCGTGGATGGGGGATTTGCACGGAGCGATGGGGGAGAGAGAGCGAGATACCCTTTTTTCTTCTTTAAATGAAAACAGCAGAAATGTATCGCTCCCCACTGCTCCGCGTGGAATAATTAAGGACAGAGATGCAAAAGACTCCTTAATTAGATTTTTTAATTATTGAGGATTCACTTCTCCTTCTATAGTGGCCCAATTAAGAAAGCTCATCAAAAACTAAAGAGATGAAGAGAGGCCTCCTCATCCCCCCCCCCCCCCCCCCCCCACGACTCGTCTTCCTCCTCCTTCTCTACCTCCACTCTCTCATTTGACAGAAATGGACTACCTGCGCTCCGTTTGATGGCTTGTCTTCGCTGATGAGGGAGAAATGGAAGGGACTCTCGTCGACTTTAATTAACTTGCTTGTTGCGCAGCCCCGGTGAAAGTAAAGGAGAAAGGAGGGAGAGCGGAGAGGTGGAGAAGGAGAGGTAAAATGTAGCGGTGGCGTGCAAAGCTTTCCCTTTAATGATAATGAGTCTAATGAGGGTGGGGATGGCATGAAGGTAATTTGACCATCTTTCTCTTCTCAGAGCGGGCGGAGTTTGCTTTGTTCTCCCTCTGATGAGGAGTCACTTCAGAGAAAGACAAGTTTGAATGATGGAGAAAGCGAATGATTGAGTAACAAATCCAACTTCTTAAAGGACTCTGCCAGCGGTGTCGCATGTTTTAGCCCATTAACTACAAAGTGTTTAGTTTGCATTACTGCCAACCATTTTCTAAAGCATTCTATCAGTTTTTAGCCGCATTTTCTTCCTTCCAGGCAGCCATTGGTTTCACTTCATTTCAGGGAGCTATGAAAATCAACTTGCAGAAACGCAGGTGGCTAATCCATCAGGGTGAACGTTTAGTGGCCTTTGTTTTACACTTGTGGTAATGTAATTGCAAACGGGGACCATTTTGAAAAACAGTCACTCTGTAGCTGTGTTCAAGAACAGTCTGACTTACAAGGCGTGAGAAATGGCCGCTAAAAAGCCCTACGTTAAATCCTCAAGATACGCAATAAGCAAGTGCAGACGCTGAGAAAACGATGAAGGGATTTTGCCTATTTCTTGCGCTGTTGAGGCTGCACTTTTTCTGCCAACTCCCAGATCTTGGGGGGGGTTAGAGTTTCATTAAATGCTCACCAGCAAAATTAAATCCTCGGCCATTTGTTCAACTTCTTCAAAAATCAAAAAGAAGCGACCTCTTGTGGTTGTGCGTACAATGACTGTCTTCCCTCAAAGGCAAAGGCGTAAGTAGCGTAATATTATACAGTCTTAGAAGCCCTTACGGCCTGTTCGCACACACTGCCTTCTGCCTCTCTTTAGTCTGTAGCTCTGGCCGTGTTTGTGTTGAGCGTGTTATCTCTAATTGGGCAGTATTTAGTGACATCGGCACTGTACTGGCACTCTATAAAGTAGTTCATTTCCACAGCAATATATTGTTTTTCTTATCCAAGTCTCGGCATCTCTTTGAATGTATCTTGCGTGACTGTTATCAATTTCAATGTAATTTTGTTCCATGACGTAGCCGAGTATTAAACAACCTTTTTTTTTTTTTTTTGGTTTCTTGCGGAAAATCAGAATGAAAGTATGCAGCACAGACATTTTGGCAGCGGCACGGTTTCCTCAGAGCGTCGGAGCTTTTTCACAATGCAGTTTGCCTTCTTCAGAGCTCACAAGATGTTGGCTCGTGGAATAAAGTCTCCGCTGCATATCAATCATAAGGTGATCCTACTTTTTTTGTGCAAGTTCCTATACTTGTTTGCTGACAAAGGTTTATCAAGACGTCTTGAGCAGTATAGCACACCTTCCCTACAGATAAAAAGATAAACCATGGAGGGTTAATTGACCTTTGTGCTTCCGTGTCTTCGCAGGCCGCATGTGTTTAATTCACCATGACTGACATGCTTTCACCTCTCCAGTCTTTTAATCAGTACGAGGTTGGGGGCATTAGAGAGGATCATGCATTTGCCATGGCCATGGTCTTTGCCTAACCTCAACCTTTTTTTGAAGATGAAAACTATACAGCTGCAAAAATGCCAGGCTTTAAGGTTTGTCCAAGTGGATTTCCTCAGTGAAATGAACTGAAACCGATAGCTGACTGGAGGGAAGGGAATGAATGTACAAAACATGTGGTATGCTTTGGAATACTGTCGGATGTATTGTAATGTATGCGCGGTTTGTAGTCAATGGGCTGGAACATGCAGCACCTCCGGTGTGCTCCTTTAAAGATGTAAAGAGACAGAGCGACGTACAGTTGGGAGTTTACACTTTTATGGGCCTCCTCACCAGAGCCCACACTAAATTAACATCCGATTCACTTTGAGACTCCCAAATCCCCCCTGGGCTCTGTCCTCTCGTCTCTCGCCTCTCCTCTTCTCGCCCTCCATCCCTTCATTCCTCCCTCTCCCGCCTCCATCCCTGTAGCACTAACATTCCCACAGGAGCCAAATAAAGTAGCCTACGAACACTGAACATTAATAAACGGATACTTAAGGGGGTTGGTGGAGGAAAGAAGAAAAAAACATTGGCCTACTTTAACACTTGTCACTTTCCCACCCTCTCGCACACACCCCTTTCCTTTCTCCCCCCATTCTCCAATTTCATCTTTTCCTCCCTCCTAAGTGTCTGCCAGTCTACAGCCCTGTAGCTGAATAAACAGTTATGGAGGGAAGAACAGACGAAAGGACATTTACTGTGTCGTTTCCCTAGAGGAATTTCTCTTTAAATTACCTGTTAAATGGCCTCCAGGGGCAGGACTTCGACGTGCATGGGTGTGTGTGTGTGTGTGTGTGTCAGCATTTGTGTGTGCTTGTGTGTTATGGCACGCTACGGGGCATTTTCCTCCATTTCACACATGCCTTCCCTCCCCAAGGCATGTGGCATTGTCGAGGAGAAAAACTGAATTAAAGTGATTCTGTCCTTATGTTCCTCCTCGCCTCAGTCTCTCTCTTCTTGCCTCGACACACTCACACCGCTACCCAACTCTTCTTCTTTCCGTCTCACCAGTTCATCAGTGAGCAGTTATGTTCGGTGTTTGACCACAGAGTCAGGGGAGTCGGGACGCCATGGACACTGCAAAAAGTGTCCCCGCTGGAAAGTCATATCGTCTCTATCTGTTTTGCCTCTTCACATGCTTGAAACTCGGCAAGTGAGACGATTCTTCTTATAAATGCAGTTTCATTTATTGCGGCAAATTTGCACAAACACCGTGAAACAAGGCAGATTAACTCAGACTAATCCACTTGCATTAGAATGAGCCTTTCAAACAAGATAAACATGTTGACGTACTGAAATTAAGGGACATTGTCTCACTGATTTTCTTCATAGAGAATACTGACAAACCCTGTTGCATACTCATACAGTGTGGAGAATATTTAATCGTGATTGCAGCTGCCATTTTGTGGTTGAGGGCTGTAATTTACTCTTTTGTACAGTATGAATCCACGCTATTAGATAAGTGTTGACTTCAGTCCTACATTTGCCTATTGGCTTAAGACTCATTGCACTCAACTGTTGGTTTTCTATGCAGATGACAAAAAAAAGCATTATTAGTCGCTGTAAAAGCAAAAGGGAGACTTGAAACTTAAAACACGTTCTACATCGTTAAACCTTCCTAATGAGTTTCTTTGGCTTGCTGGGTGGCTTTCTAATCCCGTTACCTAGTGGTCCGAAATGTAAAACATGTTTTTATATACATACATATATATATATATATATATATATATGCTATTATTGTCCGTTACAGTTTCCGCAAATCCTGCTGCAATAATGAAATGCAACATGAAACAAATTTTTTTTTTCCAACAATGATGGAAAGCAAAAGTATTAATAGCTGGCCACACTTAAAGGCTGGGTAAAAAGCTGGCCATAAAAGGGCCACGATAACTATTTATATATATATATATATATATATATATATATATATATAGGGGTCAGTGTGCACACTTTTGGGCAGGCTCCCCTTAAGGCATTTATAGTGTTGCTCTCCATTGTGCATGTGAAAAGTGATGAAGTACTGTGAAGAATAAACCAAAATGTGCTTTGATGATTCTTCATTTGAAGAAGGCATACCTGTCTTTTGTTAAACAATCATACAATATTGTTTTCCGGGACAAGTGCTTTGGCCTGCCAGTATTTCAGCAGCTATTTGAGAAGTTAGTTGATCATATTCATCTTCTATGCAGCCTAAACAGGAAGCTTCCTTGTCCTTGAGATAGATCCAGTATGTCTTGAGGCTGCATTGCATATTCTGGTCTATCGAGACTACTGTCTGTGTTGTGTTTGGTCTTTCTGCTGGAAATGTCTCAGAAGAACGTAGCGCTGTTCCCATTTTGCCAGTTAATCACTCGTCCCAGCCAGTTTCCTTTTTATTAAGGGCTTCAAGTGTTTTTGGGTGGATTTTTCTTTTGAATCTGATCAAATAGTCGGTTAAAATGGGTGTTTTTCCAAGAACTCATTTGCATTTGAAACGAGAGCAAGAATATGAGTTGTTTTAATAAAATTATTATTGACTCTTTAATTCTGACTTAATACGACATAAGGTGCATATTTTCTTGAAAGAGATTATGTGCATTAAAAACAAGGCGGATAAATTATTAACAGGTTCTGCTCTCCATGTAAATGAGGCTGTGCTGCGAGCGGGATATTTTTTGCAGTGTGCAGGGACCACAGGACAGGCTCCATCCTTCCTTCAAGGGCAGCTCAGTGCTCCACACCGCAGTGTGTCCCTTCTGCCACGCTGGCACAAGGCTCACAGTTCTTGCCACTTGCCCCTACCCCATCCCGGATGCAGGAGAGGGAGCCACCCTGCCACCCCACCTCCCACCCTGTGCCCAACCCATCCACCCGCAACACCTCCTACACTGCCCCCGAACAAACCACCAGCTCTGGGTGATCTGGCTAATCTCCACGGCTCACACACTGAAGCGCATAAAACTGGAGGAAAGGAAAGAAGACAGGAGGAGGAGGGGGGGGGTACTCCCTCCCATTTTTTCTTCTATTGTCTTTCTCTTCCTTTCTTCTCCTCTCCCCCGCCCCTCGTTTCCCTCTCTCCACCGGAGAACTTTGAAATAATTTGCGTCTCGTGGGTTTTTTACACATTCTAATTTCCAACTAAATGGGACATCTGTTTGAGAAAAGGAAGATTTGCCACGGTTGCCAAGGCAACTATCACTCTGAAAGGAAGAGGGGGCCAGTTGCGGGGGGAAAGGAAAAAAAAAGAAGTCCAACAGCTTTTATGGACAGAATTAGACTTTGGTGGAATATTATCCCTGCAAGACAAACAGCAGCGGGGCCTGTTCTCTCTTTCTCTTTCCCTCCTCCCATCCCTCGTCGTGTCATCCTTCCTCTCTCAGTCTCTTTATCATCTCTCATTCCAATTTCCCCATCTCACACTGCCTGCCTGTCTGTCTTTATCGGCTCTTTTCTTGCTCGCGCCCTCATATCCCCCTCCCCTTTCCCTGTTTCCCTTCCTTCCTTTTCTGTTTTCTCTCTTTTTCTTTCCCTCATGCTGCAGCATCATCAGAAATATCATTGTGAAATCTGCCTCCAATTAGAGGCCTAAACCATCCTGTCCAACCCCCAGCCGCCCACCCATGACAGCTTTTCCACTGTCTGAAACATCTCATCCGCGGCGCTGAAGCCCACCTCACACTCCCTGGTAATTGGTCATTATTTAGAACAGGAGGGGACAAATGTGCTTTCCCCAGCGCTTCTAAATGCAAGTTAAACGGCCCTTCATTATGCCTGCACTAACAGTAAGGAATGGTGGTGAAGGATGGGGGGGTCTTGGCAGTTGTGTAAAATGTCACATGCTGCAGTCCAGGCTCGACAAGACGAGGTGGGGAAGCATTTCTTCCCCTTCCCTCCCATGACATTTAATGGAGGTTTGTTTGAAGGCACAAAGTTGGAAAGTTAGAAAACAGGTGAAGCGCCGCTGAGTCTGTTTGTATTACATCGAAATCTTCTGTGCGCCCCACCTGTGTGTCGAGCTGAGGGGAAGGAATTAGGTTTTAGAGAAATAGCGACAAAAAAAAAAAGAAAAAAAAAAAGGTTTTCTGTGAACAGCGGCAGAGCAGAAATTGTCCTTATCACTGTCAATATTGTTTAAAAAAATCGATCAGTGGCTGTAGTGCTTGGCATAACAATCCATTGGTCACCAAGCATTGCACAAAACACCCTCTGATTTTATTTTCTCCCACACAAACCTCAAACCAGTGCTTGATTGGAATAAAACAAAAAAAGCTGGCAGTACTCGAAACTATCAGCATAGCAGAACCTCCAGCACAAATCATGCATCCTGCATCATCATCAAGTGATATTAATGTTTTAAAAAAAATGAAGCACACCCTTTGGTATACACACACTATGTTGTCAGGCTCTTAGTCCAATTGATATCCAGGTGCAAATGCAAACATTGGCGACGGACTGATTTTCACACAGAGATAGAGATAAGGCCAGAGTGGTAGCTAACGTCACATCATTAAGCTTGGTAAAGTCATAATGCTGTTCAAAACATCAAATCTTGTCAGCTGTAAAGATTGCATCCTCGGGCAGCAAGGAGCCGGACTGAGGGCTGATTTGTTGCTAGTATTTAACCTTTAGCTTCTAATCACTGAACCTGGCAATATTTTACATCAGTGAAGTCTTCATGTTTCAGTAGCCCTGTGATCCAGAAGCCTCCAGGCAGATAAAGGCCAAACTCAGACTGAGCACCTTTAAGCAGCCTGGGGCGGCTTTTTTTCTAATTGTTTTTCAATGAGAGTGAAGCTTTTTGCATTGCAGAGTGATTCACGTTGCTCTGCTCTGTGCGCCGAGCGTTTTTGCAGGAGTGCCTTGAACACAGAAAAGCAAATCTATTGTCAAAGCGGATTAATTGACAGGTGACTTGCTGGTTGCCTGACAACAACAAAAAATAAAGACGCAGCAGCTTTTTACATTTTTATTTTTTATTTTTTTGTAGGCTTCAACAAAACATTCAAAGTTTAAGTTGTTCAAAGTACAGGTGTGAAATCATCGAAAGGCACAATATCTCTCTTCCATTTTTCAAATTTTCATGTGCCGAAACCTAACCAAACCTTAACCATAGCACATAATAAAACTTGTAACAGTCCCCCTGTCGATAGGGGCATCACATAAAAAAAAAAAACATTCTACAGTACATGGACAAACAACTAATTTTGTCATTTGGACAAGGTTTACCTTGAGGTTTCACCCAAGAGAGTCCACAGTGGAGTTGGTTTAAAGTTCGTCTTGACCTGTCTTGTATCTGTGAGCCCTGTCATGTACCTTAAATTATTAGAAAGTAGTACTAAGCAGTAGGTATGCACTGAAAGTACTCAGTTGTGAGTATAAATGCCCAAATTCAAGCCCTGTCCCAACCCACACGTCCTCATTCTACCACGCGCACTTCTCACACGCAGGCTTGACTTAGACCTGCTTTGTCGCCTGTGCAGCTGCTGGCATCTCCAAATGACACAGCAACTCACCCACCTGCTCTGTAAGCACACACACTCTTATGCACACACGCTGCAGCCTCCACCTGCTGTACCGAGGGAGGCTTACGCAGGGCTGAAACCATGTGCTCTGATCCAGCCCGTCCTCATCCCCTGCGCATCCAGCACACATTCGGAGCCCCGCAGAGACTCCTGCGCTCATCCCCTCTTCCTGGTTGTGTTTGTCCATCCATCTGCCTGTCTTCAGATCACTCCCTCCTGCTCCTTCACATTTTAATACCTCTCCTCCCTGAGAAGATTACTGAAATTGTTTTGTTCTTTTAAGAAATCTTAACACTCCAATTCGGCCGATTAGCGCATCGTTAACGTTTTTCCACGTCGCAGTTTCCTCCCAGTGAGAGACGTCTCCGGCGGGAGCTCATTATCGCCGGGCATGAAGTTGACTGCCAGGGTCCCGGCTGATTTGTCACATCCCAGTTCCCTCCTGCCGTTGAGCCCAGCAGATTGGGGGTGTTGTTGAGTTTTGTGTGTGTGTGTGTGTGTGTGTGTGTGTGTGTGTGTGTGTGTGTGTGTAGGGGGGTGGGGCTGGGGGTGGAGAGGATTGTCTGGAACTGCCTGCTCTGGGGACCATCTCAAAGTGTTTTTCTACGGCCTGTGCTTGTTACTGTCTTGTTTCTTGACAGTAAGTCTTGTCGGCAAAGAGGGACGACTGCGAGTCACGTGCCGCGCGTTGAGAACATTTCCATGAGGCGTTTGTCATGTTGCTGGTATTGTTTACAGTGATTCATGCAGTTTTGTTTATGGCTTTGTATTGTTCTGTGAAATGGAAATGGCGCCTCGGCAGAGATTCATCCACTTACAAGATGCATGAGATGGGCTGGAGACTGTGGAAGGAGGAGCAGCAACGCAGGCAAAGATTTATGAGTCAAACAGACATTTTCCAGCATGTTGGCTTCATCAGAGTGTGTAGATCAATTCATCCAGAAGCCTGACAATGTTTTTACTAAATTATTCTGTGTCAGCATTGTATGTGCTGTGTTAATATATATATATTTTTTTAGCATTGCATTATAACGTGCCATGGTTCTGGGATGAGTTTTGTATTGTACTGCAGACGTTCAGCACACGTGTTGGATTTCACTAATTAAATGACTTCTTAAAGGTAAATGAATAGATAAATGAAAAAAGTGGCCTTCGTGCTTGATGAAATAAAAGGCACTCGGAGGTTATTCATCACTGCATCTCGCAAGTCGAAACATCAAGGCGTGACTTCTGATGGAGGTTTACTTTCATGCAGCTGCTTTACCTCAAACAAAACAGGCCACTTTGAGTGTGGGAACTCTGGAATGGTGTTATCCCCCCAGTAGATTTACAAGGCATGGTTGAACCTAATCTAATATATGTGGTCCTCAAAGTGGGGTCCAGGGAGCCAATGAAATGAGGGCAAAATTAATTTAAATGACCAGTTGATCCCAATTAGAGGATTATGAGAATAACCCTGCCACTATCTCCTTTTCCATTAGAAATGAGAGACTCGTCAGGCAGAGATAGATATACTGTGTTGATAAATGAGAAGGTTGGACAGCTGGATTGGGACTGTACTGGGGCCTCAGAACTCATCCCCTTGGTGCCCCCATGTTTGAAAAAGAAAAAAACGCTGCAAAATGCCCAATTGGATGCCCTTATGGTAGATAAAACATGATAAAGAGCCCTCTAGGGTGCCCTTCCAGTAGAGAAAACATGATAAAGAGCCCTCTAGGGTGCCCTTCCAGTGGAGAAAACATGATAAAGAGCCCTCCAGGGTGCCCTTCCAGTGGAGAAAACATGATAAAGAGCCCTCTAGGGTGCCCTTCTAGTGGAGAAAACATGATAAAGAGCCTTCTAGGGTGCCCTTATGGTAGAGAAAACATGATAAAGAGCCCTCTAGGGTGCCCTTCCAGTGGAGAAAACATAATAAAGAGCCCTCTAGGGTTCCCTTCCAGTAGAGAAAATGTGTTTGAGTGCACACTAGCAGCGAATGAATGGTGCAGGAATGAATCTTGACCCAAGATTCATAAGTAACCCAAGACAACATATGTTTTTATTCAAGTGACAGTGCACTCTAGCTGCCATACTAACTATGGGCAAAGGAGGAAGTCAGATAATGTTTCTGTAGAGCAACAAAGTCCATGTAGGGAGGAGGCATCATCACACGGGAGACAGCTGTTCACTTCTGTGATGACAATCAAATCAAGATGTGATGCTAAAGTCATGAAAACTTGAATGTTGCTTTTGAATAGTTGATTCAGCGTATGAGTGGTGTTCCTTCACTGAAGGACGGCTCTGTCCACAGTTCAATACTGAATCAACAAATAGTTAGATCACACTCCCCGTACGACAAAATCTTCTGAACTGTGGGTGTGTGACATGAAACCATCTTTCCCTGATGGGATGGAATCAGTTTTGGCTCGCCAGGCAACAGACTTGACTAAGGAGCAAAAGCGGCTGGTGAGAGCGAAAGATGCAGAGGGAGTGAGTGTCAGAAAAGCAGAGGAGAGCAGGAACAGGGGACTGGACTATTCATCTGTCACTAATCCTGTGTATTATTCCTTCCCTCTACTTGTCCGGCACTATCCGACTTTCCCCTCTCTGCGCCTGTCTTTGCTTTTGGTCCTCATGTCTTTGTTTAGCAATGTTGTATCTTCTTTCATTTACATTTTTACCCAGTCTTCCTTTTCCTCTACTGCTTGCTCTGCGTCTTTCTCTTTGTCTGCGTTCATATTGTTTCTCTTCCCAAAAGCCTCCCTCTCCTCCTTTCTTCTTCTTTTCTACCTCCCACCACCCCCACCCAACATTCCTCCACGACGACTTTCATTTAAAGCTGAAAACATCCAGGAGACTGAGACCTGCCAGGTGTGTGTGTGTGTGTAATTGAGTCACTTTAAGGTGTGATATTTCAACATTTCAGCAAACAAGCTGATTTTACAGCCTTAGGGATGGATAGATAGACAGTATAGATGGATGGACAGGCTGGGTAAATGAGAGAAAGTTGGTGTGATGTTAGTGCAGTTTTTGGAGGAAGGTAACTGCCAGTGACAGCAATCACTTGGGGGGATGGATGGGGAATGGAATCTGTGCCGTTTGAGAAGAGGAAGGCAGATTATTCACAAATGTTTTCAGCAGTTGTTGTAGTGCCCTGCTCTCTGGTTGGGCAAACTTTTCCTTCTGAATATTACATGAAGTATTTGTTGAAAGCTCATTGTACTGAGTTAATACTAATGTCATCGAGCTCATTGTATCGGGTTTGTGAAATCCGTACAAATCTATCGCAGTGTTTGATATTCCAAATGTAAGTGCACTATATTTATCGTCTGCCTTTTTCTTTTTCCCAATTTCGAGGGTGACATTTCTGCACACTTAGAACCACCGCAATTGAACTAACTAGGCAGCGCATGGCACTTTCTACCAGGGATGTCACAATACCAGACATGTAGTAGTCCATACCAATACCAGTGAAGTTTTAACGATTCTCATACTCGATACTCGATAGTGAGTTTGCTGAATAAATAATCACAAACAGTCGAGTGTGTGCGTAACTGTGTGCGGAGCGACTGTGTTGTGAAGCGAATGAGAGAGAGAGAGAGAGGGAGAGAGAGAGAGAGAGACAGAGAGAGA
>CALSBV010000259.1:51150-86297 GCA_943590825.1 Bovichtus diacanthus | reverse complement strand
TTGAGACTTAGCTTGGACTCGCCCTTAAAGACTTGAAACGTGACTGCCCAGAGTTCATCTTGGTCCAGACCTTTGAATAAACCAACTCCACCTACTTGCTTCGTGTGGCATCGACACATGAAACGGCGGTTTCTTGGTTGAAAAATCAATCGATCCAATGAGTGCTGTTTGGGGATTAACGATTAGCCAATCAGCATGGGTGGAACGCCATTGTCAAGCTGTTGTCCAGCTGTGTGCTGTAGATGGCATATTTTTCCCAATATTGACCAATATCATAGTTTTTACTTCACTCCACTGTTAAAACCCCAGCCAAACCAGTATGTTGGTGTACGTACGCAAAATATGCAGTATAAACACGTCATATTGGGATTTGGGAATTGGCAATGGGTATTATTATACACATTGCCAAAACAAAACAAACAATTGATAAATTGATAATAAAACAATGCAAACTGGACTTTAAATCTTGTTTCACTTTCTTTTCTCGTTTGATCATTTGTTATTTTGTTCACTTCACTTCTGTTTTTTCTTTTTTTTTTTCATGTTTACTTTTTTTTTCATGTCTGGGCAGAGCGACAGAAGGCAGGGAAAATGGAACCACAAGCTCCTCAGTCATTTTATTTCTCCGACTTGATGCTTTTATTGACTCAGCATCAGCAGCATCCCTCCTCGCAGAGCAGCCACTAAATCATAAACACTCCATGCTTCATCCTTGTCACACACACTGTGAAGTCTGCATCTGTGTGTGGCTGTGATTGATCTTTATTTTATATGGCTGCTTTCTAACAGTCTTGTTTGTGCTGCAATGTGCAGTTTGCCATTAGACAGGGAGTCTGAAATGGAGAGCTTTGTTCTAAAATGTGATGTTTCGGCTTTTTGAAGGGAGATGAAATTGATAACCTTCAGGGAGACAAATTCAGCCATGAAAACACAGAAAATCAACCCAACATTATCATCACACTGTAGCCCGTTGAGTGAATTACTGAAATGATCCAAACAAGGTCATTACCGTATAACTATATAGAAAAGTAAGGATTAAACAGGCCATTGTTTTGTTATAATCTAAAACAGTCAAATATGACTGCATGAAAAAAATAGAATTGATAAATATGAAAAAAGATGAAATATGTGACCTGGTGCTCTTTGTGAGAAGCAACGTGTTTATTGGGAGGTGTGTTTGATTCGCGTGTCACTTTGTGCAGGTTTCCTGGACTGGGTCCCGAAAAAGATGCAACGTGTGGGCTGCATGGAGCTGCTCAACACAGTCCAGAGGAGGGTCCAGCCCAAGTTCCATGTGTTCGGACACATCCATGAAGGTACTTGCTTGTCATTGTATAGCACTTAAACACACACACACTGCTGTAACAACAGAGGCACATGTGCGTCTGCAGCCATGCAAAGCACGTGTGGTTTTCCACACATTGGTTTTCATACAGTACATCAACTACATTCTGAATGAACATGGCAGATTTACAGTGAAAAGTCTACTTCATGCAGAAGTTAAGAAGTGTACTCACATTTTAATATTACATTTTACAGTTATAGAAACGAGGGGCTTCTGATGTCCCTTCACAATATTCTACGTCAACATTAATTCAGCACCCCCTGGCAATGGACAGCGACAAATAGTGAACATATCCAAATCAACAGAATATGAAACTCATCAGCCAAGTATGCCTGTATGCACAGCAGCAACATGAGAAGATCAGTCTTTTCAATTACAAAAACGCAAACATCACAAGCAAAGAACTGCTATACATTGCTGGTGGGGTTTGAGGGTCCTCCCCCAAGAAAATGTGATGGTTTTCTAGTTGAAACTATTCCATTTTACATCCTTTTCAGAAAACATTATTACTATAGAAAAAGCCCATAATGCATGAAGACAAAACTTGCTAAAGTTGAATAATTATTTAGTCTTAGTCTGAACATTTAGTTCTTCTGGCAATGGTTGTCATAAATCAAAAGAGCAGATTCGGAAATCATTTAAATAATGTTTCATAAATATTTTTTATTTATAGATAAAAAAATAAAAAATGTATGACCCACAGTTCACAATTTTACAAAAAGGAGCTTGCTAATAACAGTCATATTTATTATTATTAATAATAATAATAATAATAGCTTATAGCCATTATAGCCACATTGTACCAATACATTACAACACCTTCGTTTCTTCAAAAGGAGAGGAGTTGTGGGACTTTTTCAGCCCTGAGTAGTGTCTGCAGTCAACCTTCTGTGAGTGTGAGTGCACGGTAATAACTGAAGGTCTAGACTTAGGAGAGTATTTGAACATTTGATCAGTATTCAGTTACATCCTCACATGATGTAAAATCCTAATGACCTGAATTCATAGGATGTAATATCATATTTAGCATCAAAGAGAAGCAGAAAGGGCCTCGACATTATCACATTCTGCAGGCGGCAGATAGTTTACACACATTTCCACCTGGCGCTACATCACTTTCTAAAGTTTTCTCACATATCTTAACACCTAAACATTTACATTATTATAATAATCAGCCAATTGTGTCGCTGAAAGCCGTGAATCTAGATCTTAGTCTTATCTTTTACTTCAACTGAATATTTTTAAGTTCATTAAATTGACTGAGAATGTTCAATCCCAGCCAATAAATATTTTTTTTCTTGAAGAGCAATGAGGATGAAGTGCATATTAGAGAATAGCTGAGCTGCCACATCCATATCAGAATTTCATCCAGGCCAGCGAGGGCAGAAAGGCCGTCTCCCTGGAATGAGGATTGCTTTTTCGGGGTTATCAGGTCAGCACTGAGCCCCTGGAGCAGCAGTCCCCTATCAGAGAACCAGATTAGAAACTAGATCATACTTTATAACAAGAGAAATAGGCTGAAAGTAGCTCTCTTCATTAATGTGAGGACTCCGAGAGGAATTCAGAAAGTCAGAAATTATCTGCAGTGTGTTTTGTATTCATGTATTCCAAATCTGAAAGGACCAACACAGACATCTGTTCGGTTCCAAGAGATGGTGAAAGTGACACCTACACTTAAAAAAATCACTGATAGTGCAAAGCTGAATTGTAGTACTTTCTGAGCGATGGTAGTTAACTTATGCTTGACAAACTGGTAACACTTTTACATCTGCCATTTGGAAGGAACGTTGATCCAAAGTGCCTTTGAAGCAGAGCTTTTTTAGCTGTAATGCTGTTAGTGTCACACTCTCATGCATACATTTGCTCAAACTGGATTCTCGCCATTTTGGAAATCATGTGCTGTGATACTTAGCGCTGATAGCTCTGGTGTTTCTCATTTGCACGTCCAAGAGATTACCTCTATGTTTGTGTATGTCTTATGATCCCCATCAGATGCATCACACTTGCTATTGGTCCTATATTTTAGTTTGCTTTTATACTTTATTTTAATCATCTATTTTTTTGGGGGGGGAGGCAACATTTTAGTAGTAAACAGTAGGTCAAGCTACTGTAGTAAGGGAATCTTCCGTTAAAATATATTTTGTCAAACTACTGAGAAGGATCCTTTTCTTAGCAGTTGGTAGAACTAAAACAGTTTAATATATATAATAATATATATATATATATAACATGTACATACTGTATAAAGAGTTATATATAAAGGTTATTATATAATGCATATACTATTACATTTTCATTAAAAAAAAAGAATCCTGCATTTAGTAATTCTACTGTAATATGTAATAATTTCTTACAAAATGTGGGGAAATGTTCATAGTTATATCTTCAAGCTGTTTATTACAAAATGCGGGTGTTAAATGTAGAGAAAATGTATTACATTTGGTCACGTTATTACATAATACAGTGTTAATACATAATGTGTTGTCACAGATTAAAAAGTCAGTTTCTATTAACCCGGAGTAAAAACTAATCCAGTCAGAATAAAAGAAAGTGTGTGTTGGAGAACGACGTACACAGATGCCCCCTGTTGTGTTCAAAGAGTTTGTGCTGCTGCTGTGCAGAAGTTCACCTGTTCCACTGCTCCCGCAGGTTACGGCATGATGACTGACGGCACCACGACGTTCGTCAACGCCTCGGCCTGCACCGTCAACTTCCTGCCCATGAACGCGCCCATCGTCTTTGACCTTCCAAACCCCAGGACCACATGACTAGAGGAAGCTCTCCCCAAAGCACCCGCCGCCAGTCAGGAGAAAGGAGTCAAGAAAGGCAGGTGAGGTCGGAGGGCAGAGCGAAGCCGATTCTGTAAATATGAGGCGAGAAGGCAATATGTGTTGAACGCGACGCATACGGTACATGCCTGGAGATGGAGCGGACTAAGTGAGGGACGCTCCCTCACGCTATTAATGTTATTTTATGTGCCATCGTTTCTTCATCTTCAACACTGAGTCTAAGCGCAGACAAACGGACGAGCGGAGAGACGCTTTTATATGCGGACAAATGGACATTTCTCTGTCCTCTTTTACTGCACTGACAATCTTACGGGGCTCTCACAGAGACGAGAGGGGACACCCTGATGTCCCCGTTGGCCTCTTAAAGTGAAACAACCCAGCACCTCGTCTACATGAGAGTTCTGGTTAAGCCATGACTCAACGGCAGCAACGGAACATTTGCCCGGGGGATTTTAACAGAACTTTTCTCCCTCCCCTCTATAAACATTAACCCCCCCCCCCATCTTTATCTTCCCCCTGTTTCACTCCCCTCCTCGGGCCCGGAGCATGATGGAGTCTGTTTTTTTGCCAGTGTGTGTGTGTATGTGCGATCAAAGCCAGTGTGTGAGGGCAGCAAGAGGTCTCTGCCAAGGGCTGTGTGAGAGTCGGGGTGTCAAACATGTTGACACCGCTCCCCTGGGCCTCATTACAGCCCTCATAAGCCTCTTAACCAGCCGAGAGGAGGACACAGAGGAAACCACACGCAGCACTTCCCTTTTTTTCACATTTTTTTTTCCCTCTATGTAGCTGCCCTTTCACCTTTTTTCCTCTTTTCTTTTTTCCCCCTTCCTGCCTGTCCTTCTTGCTGGGAATGACGAGCACAGCTTTTCAGCGGCGACTAAGAAGGCAGGCTTTTTAGATTTAGAAAAGACAGCACGTACGACGTAAAGGTTACGTGCTATATGCTAACGCTACTACCGGACAGTCATTCTGAGCCGTGGTGGTTGTTTCAAGGACCCTCCCTCGTGTAGGGAGAGATAAAACTTTGTATCCTTTTTCAAGAGGAGTAAAGCTGTAACTACATGTACTGTAACTGGTCTAATGTAAATGTTCTTTGTCAATGTAAAGAAGAAAAAAACTATAAGTTTTTCTTAAAGATTTCCAAGTTGTTGCTATGCTTTAAAAAACACGTGTTAATATTTGTGATTGTTACATTTCCTTTGGTCTAATTCTTAGTAATGTAAATGCTTATTATGCTATTTTCTTCTCTGTAAAGCTGCTCAGACCCATTTGGTGATTATTAACTCTTTCATGTCCCTTAGCAGTTTGTCTGTGTTTTAAAAAAAAAAAAAAAAAGAAGCTTTTTTTTTTTTTTTCTCTTTTTCCTTTTTTTTTAAAAAAGGGTTTTTTTTTTTTTTTTTTTTAAAGAAATAATCTGAATGTGCTTTGCATAGCAAGACCATGTCACTTCTTGATCTTCTTGCTCTCTGACATTATGTATGAACATTCCCTGGGGCTGCAGTTTACTCCTGCAGTCACTCTCGCTTCCTCAGCGCATCAGCATTCATTGTGCCACCTGATGTCTTAATGTTTCCAAACAGACAAAAGAGGAAAGAGCAGCAGAATTGCTCACCAAGAAACCAATGTGCGTGGATAATGGTGGGAGGTGCGTGCACTTGTTCAAGCATGAACATTGAAGCCAGAGTGTCTGTACGTGTTATGCTAATGTTATGAGGAGCCGTTTGAGTTTTAGGCCCTGCAATTGAGCACATTTTGGCAGCTCCTCCTTCCTTTAAGGGGCAGGTTTAGGGTTAGGATTAGGTTTGGAATTAAGATTAAGTTTAAAGTATGGTGCACAGGGTGTAGAGAGTATCGGCACATTCAAGTGCAAATAGAGTAATCATATTCACCAATTTGGCGACACATTCATCCGCTGCTTAATTTGGAAGTCCTAGAACTCGGAGAAGATGCTGCTCTGACAGGTCCGTTGAGGATCTGATAACACGGTCACCTCACGATAAAACCACAAGGAGAAACAGTATAGTTTGAAATGTAAAATACTTTTGGACGAGAAAAATAGTCCACAAAGAAGTTGTGCAGGTTTTTCATTTGATCAAACTCAGAATCATGGCTAGCACCAACAAATCAACACTGTTTGCTCATAAAGGTACAATATATATAAAAGTTTTAAAAAAAAAACTGTCATTTCATACTCTGCTTTGCTGCATTGAGTTTTTCTTATAAAACATAAAAGACTTTCTTAATAATTAACTTATTTCTGACAGTGGTACTATTTTTGCTATTGCTGTTAAAGTAAGGTTCCTGCAGATGTTTCACATTAAAAGCCTGGTAGGAAATGTAGGGGGGTGTTTTGTGGTCTGTTAAAGTTTCTTGTCAAGCCAACTGGTGTGAAGGAATCTGCCTATTAAAATGGAGTTATCAGTGGTCATCAGCCTTATAGATGTATATATCTATGTATATGATGATAAAGGACCCGCTACACAAACCAGTGTGTTTTATCATCTATTCACACCAGAAGAAGGAATACAAGAAGACGACATTCGCCTCCCAAACACAGGACTTAAACCAACAGCGTGTTGTTGTCTTTGTGTTCGCAGCGTTAAGTTTCACTGTCACGTAGTCATTGTAACCCAAACCACAATATTTTCATAAACCTAACCCAGTGGTTTTGTTGCCGAAACTAAAGAAGTTGTTTTGTTTGAGACGTGTTAGAAAATGGCAGCGATCACCACTGATGACGCTTATTTAATAGGCTGATAACGTTCAAAATGCAGCAGGTAAGAACTGTCCCAGCTCAACACCTTAATTGTTTATAAGAAACAAACAGTTGCTCCATTTTCTCAGTAGCAAGTCCCACTTCACTAATTGGTTTTGTGGATCAGAAGAACGAGTAATGGTTCTTTGTGGAATGCTGGCACAATATATCATTAGGACCCGAGGTTTTACGCATGCAGTAGGGAGACTTTAGATCAGGGTTAGCAGTAATACTTTGAACGTAACCAGTGGATGGTGTACAAGCACAACGTAGAGTGTGTGTATTTGGCTGAGTGCAAAAGGAGAGGGAGGGCTCAGCCTCATCATTTAAAACACAAACTTAATTAATGTCGGCGAAGGAAAACGTTCCAAAAAAGGAATAAAGGGAACTATTGAAAACCAAAAGATGGGAGGAACTTTCATCTCTCAGTTTCATGAAAAGCTGTCTGTTTGGTCCGACTCTCCACTTCCAGTCCTCATTTAGATGTCTCACTTTGATGCTCTTCTGCTTCAGTAGCCGTGTTATGTGTTTCCTGTTTTTTCCAAGAAAAAAAAAAAAAAAAGTGCTGTACTATTTCTTGATTTCTTTCTTGAGGCATGCTTAAAGGAGTTAATGACTTCTGCTACCCAGACAATCTGCATATGAAGAGTTTTGTTCCAAAATGAGATATATCTGTTTGAAAAAAAAAAGGGATGCCTACACGGGCAGAATGATTGACAGCTAAAACTTGAAAGCAGTTTGTGGTGGTACTTTTTAAAGCATCATTAGTACCATGTGTCCTTGGTAACAATTGTACTTTTAACAATACTGGATAGTTCTGAACTTCAGGTCTTTTTTTTTTTTTTTAAATGGATGTATAGCATTTGGGAATAAAAGTGTTCATATGGTATTGTATTTTGCCACCGTTGTTGGGGACATTTTTTTTAAAACTGTAAACAAAAAAATGAAGACCCAACAACTGGAAAATGTTACTGTGTTGCTCCTGGAGACAACTCTAAAAATGTAAAGTACCTCTCTTTCTTAACACCATAAGGATTCTGCTGGTTCTGAGAGATTATTCACTGATTGAATAAAACCTTATCTGTGACCGGTGGATCATGTTTTCTTACTTCCATCCTCGCTCTTCCGTTTTGTCTCTCCCCTCTTTTATTTTTTTGTTCTAACGAAAGAAAAAATTAGAGGCGGTGAGGAAACTTTTCCCCTTTTTCTTCCCTTTTGTTCCAATCAAAGGTATCTGTGTCTCGTATCAATTATAGAGCCCAGAGCAGCGAGTTAATTTCCAGAAGCTAAACCCTCGCTGCTCCGTCTCTGTCTCCCATTTTGTTCCGCAGGTCTTCCACACCTCTGCACATTCTAATGAGAACCCTCGTTCAAATAATTACATTAGTAATCCCAGGGGAGACCGGGTAATTTATTCGCGGATGGCTTTTTACTTTGCCATTAATACAACTAGCTTTCATATACTCTTGTCTTTCTCCGGCTCCCTCCCTCCCTCTTTTTTCTCACTCTGCCTCTCCAACCACAATGCTGAGCTCTTTTTCTCAGTTCTGATCATCCCTTTTCCATTTCCATCTGCTCGTCCCTCTCTTAGCTTCCTCAGATAATGACTCCGAGCTCTCTACATTTTTCTCTCCTCTCTGAGAGCTACTGTATATCTTGCTGCGGTAGCGTTTCCTTTGAATGAATGACAGACATCCCCCCTATCTCCTTGTGATCTATCTCACTTCAGACTTCCGATCTGAACAAAAGATGCGGCCGGTCCGGTCGTTGGCATCATTACAAAAGCACTTTATTTGATTGGCTTTGGAACACAAATCAGTGTCAAATAGTCAGGCGGGAGACAGAAGGTGAATAACTCTCAAATCATTTATCAATCTCTCCTTGTTCATCTTTATTTTTTCAGGTTTTTTAGTCATCTTTTCAATTCTAAAGTCTTACTGTCAGAGCCAGATAAACCAACCAAATGGCCCAAGTGTAAAACATTAGCTGTAATATTAACAGATGTGTTAAATGTTTAAAAGAATTAAAAGTAGTCTGACCGTCAGCCTCTGTAAAAAGCAGTCTTAAAGAGTAGCATAACACCAGGCTGAAAAACTGTGTGGCACTGTCCTCTCTAGTTAAACGTTGCCGGTCTGTTGCAACTCTGAATCACTCAGTTGATCAATCAGTTCAAAAGGTGGAAAATGGGGACACAATCATCCTACATAGCAAGATAGCTACCTAAGAAATTCTGAAAAATAGCGCAAATGGCAACAGGCATGGAAGAGATCGACGCAAGTGTACAGGACAAAACTTCAGCTGGTCTTAGCAACCACTACTGCAGCTTCCCTGTTGACTGAAATTAACTTTGGTTGGATAGATACGTCATTGGCAACTGATTGGTTGGGGACTGCCCGTTGTTCAGAAGAACTATTATTACAAAACCCCAGTTGCCCGTTTGTCCGTCGGCCCGTTATTCCCAAAACAAACGGAAAGCGCTCCGGAGGTATATTGCTCAGAAAATACACACTTTCCCTGCAACAAACAGAAGCACATGGGTAATTATTATGCAGAAAGATGTCCAATGGGACAGTTTTCTGACTATTGGGGTCTTGGAATAATGGGCCGTCGGGAACAATGGCACGGCACCGATTAGTTAAGGTGATTAGTTACCTCTCTACACCAGAAATCAGCTGAATGAGCGAAGCAAAATGGCAATTATCTCTCTTTTCTCTTTTTTGACACACCCTGGATTACACTTCTACATTACTGCAGCAACAAGTCCATCTGGAGGTCGGCAAAAACCAGATCAGAAGTCACTCTGATGTCACACTTTTGTTGGTGTTGGACGTAAATTTGAGGTGCCAAATTTCCAGCATTGACGTAATTCCTAAGCACATCGGGTTGTTATTAAGTATTGAATATTTAATGTCATAGCGGAAGAAATGTATTGAAGACAACATTAAAATGCAGAATTTCAGGTGCATATCACCATATAACAAATTTGCCATTAATCATCACTAAACCTGAGACCCCCGGATGCCTGGGGCCTCGGGGAAGTTGGTAACTCAGCCATGCTTGTGCTGAAGCAGCTGTAGGCATCTGAATGAAGGTCAGTGAAGAAAGGCCCAAAGGAAGTTGTTGTAGCAGATCCTCCCTGTGGTGTTGGCATCAAAATAGGAGCAGAGGTGGAATAACTCTTCCTCCGACAGTTTGACACTGAAATGGCGCAGCACCTGCAGGGCGACAGCAGCAAAAGTTGGAGTGTGTACGTGTGCACATTTGTATGTGTCCCAGTGTATTAGGTTGGGGTTTAGGATATGTCATCCCTAACCAGGTTGCTAATTGTTTCTATCGATTAGCTCAGGGAGCGTTGTCGTCAGTAAGTTGTACAGCAGGTAAATGGCAGGGACAATAAAACAGGAGTGTCAGCTGCTGTTCTCCTGGGCCAAAATGTCAGCATGGTCTTGTTTCAACCTTCAGCGTAATTGAACAATTAAAATTACTGATTGACTGTCAAGTGAACAGGTATGTGTGTGTGTGTGCGTGTGTGTGTGTGTGCGTGTGTGTGCGCGTGTGTGTGTGCGCGGTTTTGCAAGCTTGCAAGCCTGAGCTTCATGGATTTCCAGTCACTCTCCATCACTCTCCTTTAGACATTTTGATAGAAGAGACACAAGTGGAGCTCAAACGATCGCATTAATAATTCATAAAGAACCTGTTTATCTCCGAGTGTTTGACATTGCTCGGATGCAGCAGAGCAGGTGGAGCTCTGCAGGGCGGAGTGCTGTTGCTGATCTCACCTTCCTGAAGTCCTGCACGGAGACACTTCCTGTGCGGGTGCGGTCACACGTCAGGAAGCAGCGTCTGATGGAGCTCCAGGAGGAGTGAACCACATCGTGGATCCTCAGCATGGCCTCCACGCAGTCTTTGCTCAGCACACCCTGGCTCATCTGCACCGGACCAGACCACGAAGGATCCAAGCAGACCACCGAGTACAAGGCCCGAACAGAAGGACACGAACAATGAGAAAGAAAACAACAACTAAAGGTGAGAGGACCCACATTATCGGTAATATTTCACTTCTTCACAAGCTGAGAACAAAGTGTTTCTTGTTCTGTGGTCAGATAAAAAGGTTTTGTCTGTTAACTTGTGTACAGACACATTATCGAATCAGATAAGATGCAGGGGGTCTCTGCAATTTTCCACAGATGGTGGGTTCGGTCGAGACAATGCAGGTCTTTGTGATTTGTGAAGTTGGTTTGGAAGGTTGCAGCTTTTGGGTTGCCAGATTAGGCCCTCACCCACACGCTCCATTGAAGCTTGGGGCTCGGCTTAGTTGCTCAGCGGGAGCCTTTTTATAACGTGCCCACCCGTGTGTCATTGTTCAAACCTTCATATACACCTCTCAATGCCAAAAAAGCACTGAAACTCACCGAACTTGCCCAATTTGATTGTCATATGAGGCGATATTCGAGAGCCTGAGGGTGGGAGGTCCCCGCTGAGTTTATACAATCTGGCAACCCGCCGTCGCCCATCACCACCCCCTCGCATTCCAGAGCCACCCCCCCTACTTTACTGTAACCCAATTTAAATTTGCAGCCAATAAAACTACAATATATCAGACGTAAAACGGAGGAAAGGAGAGGGACTGCAGAGTTAATTTGAAAAGTGCTAATGTGCTGCTCAGCATGGGTATGTGTAGCTGAAAGTACATACCCTGTGTCCCAATTTCACATTAACTCCAGCTGTGATGACTGGATGAGGGAAGAGTACATTTTCAAATGCTAACATGCATGCTGAAGTCATGCGCTTTTTTCAGTATTGCACCATGTAAACAAGTGGAGGAGAAACAAGTTAATAATGATAAGTCAGCCTATATTAAGGTTTTATACATTGTAACTAATGGCTTCTAATGCTTAATTAATAGTTTACTAATCATTTATAAATCAGTTATGAGCCATTGTGAAACATCTTCCTGGCTGTCATGAGTTTCTCACTCTATGCATGAATGTTAGTAAGCCATTAGTAAAGGGCAATACATATCAAGTCGGCTAGTTCCTAATAAATTAATTTCGATCCGGATGCTTTGCAACCTTTTTGCTGAGAATCAGAGGTCAAGGGAGCCAATGGAGGGTCATTTTCTGAAGGGCAAACAGGACATGAGATCTACAAAAACATGTATTGAGCAGAATAATTAACGGACTTAGATGGATTTTGGGCACAGTTATTGTTATTTCATGCAGTCATAGAATTTCAGAATAAGAAATGTTTTGTTGTACCGATGCAGTAGGAAGAGGGAGTTTACGTCGCTCACATGCCGTCTTGGCCACTGCTGGTTTTAGATTCAGGAGGAAGTGACGAAGGAAGTTGTGATATGAAACACAGCCGTTATTGATGATGTCAAACTTCACAGCCATAAACTCAAACTGCTCCTGAGTCATATTGATGTCGAGAGATTGTAGGACCTCTGCAACACACAGTCAGTCATTAGCATAGAGCAGGTTAAAGGAACAGCTCAGTGTCCCCTTATGATCGTGGTTTCCCGCTCACCCAGGAAGGAGGTGGTGCTGATGTGTCCCTCTCGGTGAGGATCTTCCTTGAAACAGTTCCTCTGGATCTCCTTCCAGCAGCGCTGCACCGCCACACGCAGCCTCCTCCCCGTGCTGCCCAGCGGGCTTCCTGTTCCCGGCCTCCCCACTGAGGAGGGACGCCTGGAGGCGCACTGGGAGGCAGACTGGGAGAGGAATGAAGGGAGGTTAGGAGAAGGCAGAACTTTACCGAAGAAAATTGTCATCTTTAGTTATTCAAGAGTAGTTTGCACCTAACGGCTTGTCTACACAGGGGGCGTTCAAACGAATATTAATTAATTCCACTTGCATCCGATATAGTTTCACTTAATGTTTAAACAAAACACTGAATAAGTTAGATCATTGCACTTCTGTAGTTACACGAAATTCGAGGACATACTTGACACACGATGAGTTTTGGAATCACCTGCAAAGATTAAAAACTATGGTTTGAAATCAGCTTTGATCAGCCCAGAGTTTTAAATTGCTGCAACACTGAACAGGCATCTGCAACGTAATTTCAAGTTGGCTGTACAGCGAATGACATTTCTATAGACACCAACACTAAGATGTCGATAAGAACCACGTGCATGTTCTTTATCGACACCTTCTGTCCAGTAAAGTTTGCCGTGAGCTATACATACACGCAAAGTAACGCCCTGATCAACTGTAACTGGTCGTTGATTTAAATTTTCAAACAATCAAAATATGGTGGCCAGTCTGGAATTGTCAAATATCTCACAAATATATGAGGAAATATGGAATGGAAACACAGTTGCTGGATCTTGCCTCCCTTTGTATATATAAAGCACATTTTCACCTCATGTTATTTGCGTGATTTGACAGATGGAGTGCGTCTGCAGTCTGTGTTTATTTGTCCCAAACAGCTAATGTACTGACTGTACAGACGGATGTCTGTGTGATTGGTCTGATTTTTTTTTTAATGCATTTTTGCTATAGCCTTATATTTGTGACTCAGTTCTGAGCATGCAGTGAGACATTTTGAGGACAAAAAAATACATTTATTATATTTGAAAATTGTCATGACGAATTTATTTAAACGACCAAAAAATCTATTCTCTGCTCAATATATTTATTTCAGTTTGTTTTTTTTCCCTGTTATGCACATAAGTGCTCAATAATAACCTCTTTCAGTCAGTTTTACTCATATTCCTACACTTTATTTCTTGCTCTGTGTGCTTTGAGCTGGCTAAAATTGTGGCACACTGTAACACTCAAGCACACTTGAAGCGTAGGAGAGATTGTGATCAAGTATCCGAGGGCTTGTAAATGCACGGAACAGGACATTTGACGGGGAAATAAGTCTGATTAAGAGAGGTTACTATGGTGCAATCTTCTGGATATCAGAAAACACATATATATTTGTTAAGCAGAGAATAGTTTGAAGTTTGTCAAATGAAATCATTCTTTTTTAAATAATCATTTCTGTATATTTCTCTCAATTTATGCTTTTGCAACAAATCTATCACTATGTTCAAAATGTCCATTTGCAAATTTAATTCTGCATTTTTCAGACGTCTCGTAGTAACATACTGAGCTTGTCTGGCTTTGCAAAGCAGCTGGTATCTTCATGCATCAGATCATACAGCCGCATTCAGCAAAAATTGTAAAGTAAAAAAAAAAAAAAAAGGAAAAACATTACAACAATATTGTGCAGCTCACCTCAGGCTAACATAATTCATAACTGAGCTTAAATTATGTTTTTTTTTTTGTTGTTATTTAACAAGAGCAATGATAATTAAAAGTAATATATATATAGTAGGTAAAGTTGGACAGATGACAAAGTTCAATCCTGTCATGTGCTGTACCTTGACACGTTGGAGAACAGCACTTGCAGTTTCTGGGCGACAAGATTTTGTTGCTGAGGCTGTTTCTCTGTAGGGCGTTGGGACATTGATGGTGGGACCCCCAACTTCTACGTGGGGGGTCCTTCCCAGCGCAACGAAATGCTTCAGAAACTCTCTGTACTGCAGCTTCTTCTGCTCATTCACAGGCATCCGACTCCACACACACTCAAACTGAGAAGCAAAAGGAAACGCGCACATAATAATCATCTGCACTGGGGGGACTAGTACCCCAAAGAGAGTTACACACAGCACAGCAAATTGGCTTTACAGATGAATAACTTTCTCACGCAGTCAGTAATTATCAACAAAGATAAATGAGACTTTGATTAGAATAATTAAAGAAAACATATCAGACTAAAAAAGAGTGGAACTGGCAAATGCACCGAAATTCAGACTCATCTCCTCATTTGTAACCATGGACTGATGCCATGTGTGGTTTCAGCTTGAAAGCACTGGGAGAGTTGTTGGAAATGTGCTTCTTATCTTAAATGTCTCCTTTTTGAATTCTCTAAAATTTAATTCACTGGAATATAAAATACCTTTTCTGGCTTTACCTGATCATTTGTGAGTGTCAGGCCGTGGTGATCACAAAGCTGTCTGAATTGCTCTTTGGAGATTGTCGCGCTGCTGGACGGGTCCACATCCATCAGCTTTTTGCCGATTTCATACAAGTGACCTGAGACTTCCTGGATCTGTTGATGCTGCTGCAGATGCTCTGTGATTTCAGAGGTCTTGGTCTGGATGTGGGTAGATTTGTGTGCCAGTCAAAAAGTCATTTTAATACTTGTTTTGTAAAATCACACATTTACGCCTATTTGATGATTTGTTATGACTCACGTACGATCATTTTCCTTGAATAGGATCATTTTAAGCCTCTGGTACGATAGCTTAACAATTCCCATCTGGCAACACTGCCTTTTGATTAGTACACTTCAATGTAGTACACTATGTACACTATCTACTCACTTGTGAAGTGTGTGAATTTCGTCAGGGTAGTGTCGTCTGAAATCGAACACGGCTGTGCACTTACTTATCCGGATACCCATAGTGCACTGCATTTTGCCACACGTGTCAGTGTGAACGCACTTATGTACTCAAAATAGGAAAGTGTGATTACGGCACGATGCAAAATGAGACACAGCATGTGAGACTGGACTAGGCACAGTGGCTCAACCTGCTAACATGTAATGTAATGTGATGGAGACTATGTTCACCGTGTTAGCGTCATCCGAAAGAAAGTGAAAAAAGCACATTTCCCAAAATGGTGAACTATTCCCTCGGTTGCCTTTGGAAACAGCTTCTCTTACCAGTGGGCTCTGTGATTGAAACTTGTTGAGGAAGTCCTTCCAGTTAACAGTACAGTTCTCACGGTCCAGCTGCAGTTTGGTCAGCATGTATCTGTATTGTTTGTCTGACAGGCGCGCGCAAAAGTTCTCTAACACCTGACGAAATTCCAGAGCTTTGACCGTCTCTGTCCCACTCTGGTCAAAGGACAAGAAAGCCTGGAGGACAGAGAGCCAGAGAAAAGTGAGCAGCTGAGGAACTGGTGACAAAGAAAAATGAAGCATGTTGTAAGCTTCACCTTATGTAGATGGGGCGCTGAGGCAGTGACGAGCTCTTGCATCCTAACCAGAGCAACGGCTGGACTTAGGCTGTCCAAAGACTCTATCTGGCGCACAGCATCAGGAGAAGCAGGAGGACGTTCACACCTTTTCTCTGCTTTATGGTCAAACGCAGACAGGAAATCCATGTAAGACAGCCTGTTGCGGTTATCATCCAAGGAAACCTCGAGCCTAAAGAAAGAGGTGGGAGGTAGTGCAACACAAACAAGTTGGTTTCACACTGAATGATTGCATAAAAGTGCAGTTTTATGCCACGCAAAGATTTTTGTGCGGACTATATTATAGAGACTTTATGATCTTTCCTCCAGTGCCACCATGAGGTTGACGTTTTTTGTTTTTGAGCGATATCTTGAACTCTTGCCATGACGTTTGGTGCACATGTTCAAGGTCCCCACGGAATGTACTGTAATTAATGGTAACGCCCCGAGTTTTCAAGCCAACATTTTTATTATTTTTAGAAATCTGCAAATCTAATGACCATCTCATCCGCCTCATTTGTACTTTGTGTTTGGTGCTAATAAGCAAATGAGAGCATGCATACATGCTTAACTAAGATGGTGAACATGATGAAGATTTCAAAATGACAAAATGTGCATGTAAAAGATGGAGTTGACCTGCGCAGGTGATTTTCAAGCTGCTCTCTCCGGACAGAGCAGCTGTAGGTTTGTAACAGGCTCAGCAGCTGCTCAACTGTCACTGTGCCGTCTCTCTTTGTTTCCAGGTGAGCCAGGGAGTCACTCAACCCCTCATAGTTCTCCTGCAAAATATGTCTATGGACAGTACAGCAAGAGCTTGTGATATGAACAGGAAACATGTTTGTGTTCAGATAGAAAGTGTAATTAAAAAAATGTGAAAATAAACATTTGGAAACTTTAATGCAGATTTTGAAAAGGCCTCTCCACAAGTCAAGCAATTGTTAAACATCTGAAGAAAAAGGTTTTTTTTTAGCTCTCATAAATCATTGTGTTCACACAGTACCTATTCTACAATTACACTTGAAAAAGAGAGGAATTCAATAAGCCCTGTTGCAAGGCTTTCACAATATCCAGAAAAATAGTTTAATAAGTGCTTAATAATAATCACAGCGTGTGCAAAATGTTTCTACGCCTAGCTTATTTATTTGTTTATCCAAACCCCCTGAGGTAAGGAGCTCATTCAGGAGAGTAGCCACGCTACTAATACAGTATATGTAATATTGGAGCGTCAGTATTCTTGTACTGACGCTCCAGAGCAAAGCAGGTAGAACACTACAAATCTGTAAATATAAATCTATATAAATGTGTTCTCTGTTGTTACATTTTAGGACTTATATCCTGCCTGTGTCACTGAGGAAACTATACTAACTGTGTGTTTTAAAATCACTGAAATGTCATGTTTGTGTATTTTTTTGATTTGCTTCTGGCTGCATGTATTTTATAATGTTAAAACTTCTTGACGTTTCGGGTTCATTAATAATAAATCACAACTTTTTTTCATTTCAAGCTTCAATCACTTTTTTTTGTTCATACTGTTTAGTTTATTGAGATAAAATTGAAAAAAAAAACTAGGGCGACAGACACTCGCCTCCGGCCCACAGTGATGTGTCAGGGCCTTTATCTTAACAATGCTACCTGCTGATGACAAACTAGCTGCCATCTAGTTAGTTCGGCTTGTGATCTTGGTAAATTGCTCAGTTGTGATTGGTTGAAACTTTAAACCAATCACAATCGTCGTAGCCTGCTGCCACTGCTGACCAGGACAAACATCAGAAAATGGAAGGATAATCTAAAAGTGGCCACAGTACCCTTCTCCGCTTACTCAATACACTCCAGTGATGCAGCATCAGAGGACACTGGTCTGTTCGGGTTCTGCTGGGCAACACCTTGGTTCAGCTTCTGGCTCCGAGGTCCGAGTTCCGTTTCATGATGAAACCCCAGCTTTTCCAGGAAGTCACACACTGCCACACAGCCCTGGCACTCGGGGTCATACCTGTTAAAAGGAAGTAAATAAATGTGGCTGGCACAGAAAAGAGCACTTCGGCTGCCTCAGCTGGGTATCGCTTACCTCAACCAAAGCTGGTCAAACTCTTCAGATCGCATGGGAAGAGCATAGGTGAAGAGGAGCCCCCTCAAACTCTTCTTATGGATCCAACCCCGGCCATCTGTGTCAAACTGGCACAGCACCTTATAGGAAAGAGGGGTACAGGTACAGATCATTTGGACTCATAGAGAAACAGAGATATACGTATGTTTCTCTGACCTTAGACATGTCTGGCCACTTGTAGCGGGCTTCCGATGCCAGGAGTTCATGGAGCTGCTGTTGTCTGTCAGGAGAGAGAGAGAGAGAGAGAGAGAGAGAGAGAGAGAGAGAGAGAGAGAGAGAGAGAGAAAAAAAACTAATATAGAAGCACAACAGAGCCAACTTTCCTCAAAATGTCCAAGCATCAGTGATAATAAGAATATCAGACTTACACACACGCTCTTTGTGTCCCATCTTTGCGTTTGCCATTGTTTTCAACAACATTAACAAATTCTGCGTAGTTGAGGTTGCCCCCGGGATGCAGGCCAATCAGATCCAGCAGCCTGTGGTACTCTGCCTCCCTGCAGAAGAATCCCAGGCTGCTGTACAGCCCTTTGAAATCATGGCAGTCGACCACGCCTTTACGCTTCCTGTCCATCAGCCGAAACGCTGTCAGGTTGTCCTGATGGCAAGAGATTGGGTTATCAGAGCAGAGACATTCATTGATTCAATAGTTGTGTGTGCTTCGGTGACTGTTTTCAATCACACACGGGTAGATCCTAAAAAAATATTTTTGGCCAAAAGAAGTGATTGGCTCTGTTTCTCTAAGAGTCACAATTCATTTTAGACTGTTTATTATTTTGGGGATTTTTTAAATATTCAATACACTTTGTGAAAGAACTTCATGTTTGGAGTTATTGCCTTTTCCGCACAGTTCCATGGTCAAATATTTAAGCCCACTAACATTGCTACATACTCTGTTTAATACATTTAATACAGTAATAACTAACTATCTATTTGTTATAATCATGAAGTATTGAGGGAATACTTGACAACTAGTCAGTATGATGTACCACTTTATTTTAGGGAGCACCAAAAGGATAGCTAATGATTAATAATTAATCATTTTTAGTGATAAATAACTAATGAGGTGTTGATCAGGAAAAGTTTATGAGGAAAGTGGTCAGTATGTCAATTAGTAAGAGGGTTATAATATCTCTCAGACTTTATTATCTCATTATTATGTAATATATGGTGCTCAATTCAGAGTTATTCTGGAAGTACTTATTAACAAATCATGAAATGTTCCTGATATGTTCCTTACAATTTTTTTGAGTACTGTGATGTAAAATTATTGTTATTAGTCATCTGACGGAGTAATAGTGAACTACATGACAGATTCAATTACATGACAAATGCCTGGCATCAGCTTTTGTCTTTTCAACACATCCAGTACTTGCATGCATTGCTTCCAGTGAGTCCGTCGTGCATGGGTATGCAGTTTGAATCCCACGCAGGAAAGGTGAACAGAGAGGTAATTACAGAATACAGATACATTATATAAGTAATACTGACAAAATGCCAGGCACGGAGCATTCTGGTGACCTAGAGAGCATCTCTCTCTCCTTCATTTCCTGTCATGTCTCTTTTAAAGACATAAAATGCCGAACAAAATGGCAGGCAAAATGTCTTTTCATGTAATAAATGTTTTAGGGAATATAACTTTAAGGAAAAGCCGCTACTTCACAAGACATACTTTTTTAATTAAAACAGGTGAATGCGTTGCTGATAAGTAGCTGGTTTCCTGTGAACTCCTTGCTCACCCCATGAGTGATCTGGATCCTGGTCTTCATGACAGCCAGGCACTGCTCAGCAGAAGTAAGCGGGGGGTCGACCTCATCCTTATCACCATGACCTTCAGAGCGCTGCGGCCCATCTCTGGCCTTAGCCTCTGTGGGAACCATGGGGACAACGGATGTTAAATCACAAGGGTTTTGATATTTAGCTTTTTATTTAGACCCATAATTAACCGGCTACTAAATCCCCGGTCTTTGTGAAGGAATTATACCCAACAAATTGGAATTTTTGTTCCATTTTGTGAATCATTCGTGTGTTTCAGCACTCCGCAGAATGCCCTTCATGTCCTCAAGCACACTGGGCATTTAACTGCCTGACCTAATTTGAATTTAATTAGCAGCACACTTGTATTCTTAATAAAGGAAACTTGATATTTATGCATAGCAAACACGTATAACTTTACGCCCTGGCTTTGTTTGATGATTCTTCTCTTTTTTTTTTGTTATTCTTTCTACCGTGTTTCTTTTTATTTTTTTTAGAGGATACAAATTAGAGCGATGCCCTGCTGCTCTGTTTTCTGCTTCCAAAGCATATAATTAGCCCAAACAAGCAGAAATGAGTGTGATTCTGAATCTGTGCTTCTCCGCTCTGCTAATGAGAGACGAAGAGGCTCACTCTTAAGATACTCTATTTATAATCCAGGATGATTTCTCCAATGGCTCATGTGCTAAGAAAGACATCATTTTACAGAAAGCAGGGGGCTTATGTTTGATCACCGTGGGTGGGGTAGGAGTTGGGATCCAAGGCAAGATGGAGTGGATGGGGACGGGAGCGTGGTGGGGAGTAGGAAGGGATTTTAAAAATCTCTATTTAAGCATTGAAAACCCTGCCATGCAGAACTGATGGGATTGCTGACGCCGCTGGTCAAGATGTTCTGGCTGCCGTTCTTCTGCCTCACCCTCATACTTCACCAGGAACACCGAGCACTCGATCCGTCCATCCCTGAGGCCCAGCAGTTTAGTGAACTTGTTGAAATTCTTATTGTCCAAGATGACCCAGCTGTCCTCTAGTATCTGGGGGGGGGGGGAAGGAGAGAAAGCAGGACAAATTGGCAGTCTGCTGCACTGCAGTGTGCTTCAGGCCAGGTTGCATTGACCTCTCAGAGTCAGAACCACAACCATTCTCCAGGTACAACACGAAAACGAGGAACTTTGACCTGTATCTTTTACTGACCACTTATGGAAGATTTAAAATGCCATACAGATTAAGAAAAGTGAAATGCAATGCACGTCGTTATATGTAGGCTATTTGGGTTTTATGTCTGCACCTATTTACTGAATTAATCTTTTTTTTTTTAAATTGTGACATGAATTATCCGTTCCACAAGGGAAAAAAAACCACATGATTATCCGGCCGGCTAGCTCGCTGTTAATGCGAAAAACTGTCATGACTGCCATCAGCGTGCGTCAGCGCTGATAAGCCCTGCCCCCGCGGTCCCACCCCCAAGCTGTGATTGGGCAGATGATTGTTTTTCGCCTCCATCTCAAAAAAGAAAAAGCTCCCCTTTACCTACTCATGAAAACTAATGACACATTCACATTTAGTATTGCCAGGTCTGTGCTGCTCTCTGCTGGACAACAATAAAGATCATGCACCTCTTTCCTATCACAATGAAAAACAATAAATTCAGTTATTAAATAGACAAAGCTAAAACATTTTCCTTTAAACATACAGTAATTTAATCACTGCACAGTGCATGCATGCATAGAAGAAATAGAGATAACAATGTGTATTGTATTTTACTTTGTTTTTGATTGTTTTCTTTATTCATTTAGGCATATTTAGGCAATATAACGTTTACAGACGTCCTCATTCAAGTTTGATCTACACTTTACTTTAAACTTTGCTGAATTGCAACCGGATTTGTATTGTTGCAGTGTGGTGGGTATATTCAAATTAATAATGTTCGAAGTTCCCTCCGTGTTACCGGAGCTCCCTGCTCATTTGCAGGCATATTCTTGCGTCATTGGGCTTCATCCTGTGGATTATAATTCACATTTCGCTCACGTCTGGTTTTACCTCCAAATAAAGTGGATAAAGTAAGAGACTGTAAAAAATTGATGAGGTGGGGATGTATTAATGTGAAAGTAGCAGTTTAATGTAGAAGCTGGTCGAGGTGGAGCTAGTTTTAACTACTTTAGTTAGCTAGTTTAGTCACAAGATAAATCTGAGGGGTCTTGAGATGATTAACGGGGTAGGAAAGAATAAAAAACAAAGTTCTGATGCAACATTCATATTTTGTGCATTTCTTTAATCTTTTATTTGATTTTTACGCGAAATAACGGATAAGTTATTCAACTCAAGCCATTCAATTAGTGGAACTTTTAACAACTCAGACACCTGAAATGTGGCAAGAGGCCCCAAGCAAACACTTTATTTACAAAGGGTTCCAAACCAAAGAAGTATTGACAACTACTTGTTGGTTTAGTCGTTGCAGTTCTGTATATCTCATAAGGTTGTTTTATGTTAAATCTTAATCTGCAAAGTAACTACTAACTATATCTGATTTACAGCTGTAAGTGGAGTAAAAAGTGTAAAAATCGTAGCATAAAATGGAAATACTTAAGTAAAGTATGCCCTGTGCTTTTATTTGTTCCCCACTCACCTTCCGTATATCTCTCTCTGACAGCTTCCCATCAGAGCTGTGGGTGACGGCCTGAATGCGGTCAGCCAGGTTGATGTGGCGTTGCTCTAACCTTGTTCTTATCCTCTGGAAAACAATGTCCAGAATGTTGCAGGTGTCTGCACTGACCAGCAGGCTGGAGGGAGGCCCCTGTCCCCTGACTGACCGCAGGGTCGACTGAGGTGATGTGCATGGCCTGTGGGGCAGATTGTTTAGAGCTCAGTACAGAAGGGGACTAAAATAAAAGATGGTGTAGCCAGGGCCAAGTGACCAATAAAGTTGGAGTTAAAACCAGATCCAAGTCAAAAGCGAAACCAGAGCAAATCACACTGTAATCCAACCTGAAACAAAAACATCCAACAATGCCTCTTCAAATGTGAAAAGCAATGCTTAAGACAAGATATCTATTTATCTATTGGTACATATACCATTTAAAGAACCAAAAATGAATTATTAGGAAGGTACCAGTCAAAAGATTGATGGTTCAGGTTGAGGGGTTAGGGTTAGAGGAAGGTAACAGACATTATTTTGTGTCTTGATGCTGAACTAATCGTGCCTATTTTTTATCTAATGCTAGACATGCACTTTATCAGACCTTTGTAAATGACCAATAATGTCAAGCTACGTATGTCAAACTGGAATAATTATACATAATTCAAGGCACTAAACAGAACCTGTGAATATAATGTGTGCCAGTTTTTATTCTGGGAGGTAAGGGGCAATCAGATGTATGTCTTACTGCAAGAGACACAAGAGTTACTGTGAGGTTGCTATAGTTGATACAGTAGGGCAGCAGCCATTGCAGAAAAGGTCTGAGCCTTATACCCTGTGCGTCTCTATATGCTCACCTCTCGGTGTGGGATGAGGATGTGTATGTTTCATCTGCTAGTGGTACTCCCAGGTTTCTGAGAAAGCCAGTGTAATGAACCAACTCAGAAGAACAGCCATGTTTAGAGCTGGAGGTCTCACACAGCCTGGAAACACAAAGAGAAAGTTTAAGAGTGAGCTGAGAAAAACCCAAACTCAAACCATAACCAAACAACATGCAATATTAACATTCCCGTGGAGTCATGTTTCTGATAATCTGAACAATATTCACTCTGCTTTAAGCTCTATTTTGGTCTATCTAGATTCTAGAAACTCCACTCTTTGTCGACCAGCTAGTTTGGTGCATTTGGTGGTGGGCAGGTAGCATAGCGACATTTTTATAGAGATTTCTTTCAGGCCATTCTGCTGCTTTAAACAAGGTTAATGAGAGTGTAAAATGCAGGTCCAAACAACAAGTCAAAAGAATAAAAAAAAACTCATTAGAGTCTGCAATAGAACTGCAGACTGTTACTTTGAATAACACCCTTTGTAATACGCAGTAATTTGATCATTTATGTAGAAAACATTGATTAGCTTAACTTTAAAGTAAACCAAACCCTCTATAAAACAGTATTTGTACAGCTATTGACTCTGGCATATTTATTTTGTGACATAGCCACACAGTGGTTCAGCAGTTAACAGTGTTGCCTAAAAGCTACAAGGTCCAGAGTTGGAAGTCGGCGCAGTCAGCTGGGGCCTCTCTGTGGGATGTTTCCATGTCCTCTGGATGCTCGGGCCCTCTGACAGACTGCACATTATTTCTTACTTCTTGGGGTCCCAAACTTTCTCATGATGTATTTCTGAAAGTTACTGTAATTACTGGATGTGTTTCTTACTTTTTGAAGTGTGTCTCTGAGACGGGTGCGCCATAGCAGCTCAAGAGCTTCTTCAGATCTTCCTGTGTGACGTAGCCAGTGTGTTGAGGGTCACACAGCTTCAGAGCTGCCAGCACTGAACTGAGCTGCTCGCACAGCTGGTCCAGCAGTAAATTCTCCACCTAAGTACAAACAAAGTGCACACACAGCAAATTGTGCGTTAATAATTAACCCCTTTTTTGTTTTGATGTCATCTTCGTGTTTTTTTTCTCTGTTTGATCTCATGGTGTATGCTATATGTGATGTGTGAGTGATATTTGATCTCAGCATGTTGTTAACACACTCACTCTTCTCCATGAAGCAGACCCCACAGATAGTTCATCAGCACACCGTGTGCTCTCCCTCTCATCTGGTGTTTTATGATTTTTCTAAGGAAAAATAGTCCAAAAAAAAAACATAGTATGGCCTTACATGAAATTAGAATGCACACACACCCAAGCAAATGGTAAATAAGCATACAGCAGTGTCTTCAGTTTCCTCAGGGACATCCAGGGGCTCAGCGTTAGCAGGGGAGAGCGGTGGTGCCGTGTTGCCTGTGGGAGCAGAGGTGATGACCCCGGAGTCTTCTGGGTCCAGTGCATTAAGCACCTCTGTCATCTGTGACCGTTGAGTCCCGGGCTGGGTCCCGGGCTGGGTCCCACCCGGTCTCGCCAGCAAATGTTGCTGGTCTGTCTCCTTCTGGAAAATAAGGCTGTATGAGCATTCTTCTTTAAATGATATACGTTCACAGGGACAAGATGTTAGATATCATAGCAGAGATACAGTAGGTATCATCATGGGCAGTGTAGTCAGGGCAAATGTGTCCCACGTTAGAACTGACCACCATGTCATAGAGTAGAGGGCAGAGTTCATTTGGGCAGGGTCAGGGCTCCTGAATGACATGTCATGTTACTTTATTACATATGATCATATAGTGTTGTACACATGAAAAGTGACAGAAGCAGTGTGAAAGCATGACAAATGAAAAAACGTAGTATGTAAAGCCGATGAGTCTGCAAAGCCTCAACACTTTTAATCATGCTGGAACAGTTCTGCAGTGGTTATATTCAATCCCAGTGGCCAAAACAAAACCTTGCTAAATTATCCAAGACAGTGATGTTTCTTTAATAAGCAACATGCATGTTATCGTTAAGGGTGAAAAGAAAGTACTGGTTATAGTCGAATTCTTCTAAACTGACCTTAAAAAACTGTTTTAAACGTCTTGTTATTACACAACTGTCCCTTTTTTTGGACATTTGTTTACATGTCACTGCTAGTAGCTACTTGCTAGTTAGCTTCCTTACCAGCCGTCTGAAATGCTTAAAACTATTGTATCATTCTTTTCTTTGACGGAACAGCAGCAAAAAAAAACATTATCTTAATGTTCCACCTTCAATTGTGTACTTACTCAACAGGTTACACAGAAAATGTATTTAGACAATGGAACTGAAAAGGTTTCGCAATGTGTGAGAAAAAAAAGGATTTACAACCAATGATCCATTGGTGAACAAAATCCAATACCATCTATATTGAAGGGCTATCATATTGAATTACATTAATATTATTACATTGCATTATGATAATGCAATGTAATAATATGCATTAGGCTGGCACAATTGCGCATCCATCTGATGTGTATGCTACATCGTGAATCATACACAAACAATGGGATCATAGCAATCTTCCGAGCTCTTGAATGCTTCCCTGGAGATAGTCTTAAAACCATAGTTGGCTTAGAACATGCCTGAGTGAAAAACCTCATTATTGGCTGGCGGTGTGAGGACACTCTTGTTTGATCTCCCACCCGCTGAATAGATTATTAAAACAGTTGATGGATGGATTTTTTTCCCTCCCATGCCATTAAAAGGAGGAGATTCTGGCAGATAGATGTGTGATTCATATCTGGGAGAGGCTTCACACACATACACACACACATATACACACACTTCCTCAAACTTGGAAGCCGACTGTTGTTTTGTGAGTGGCGGCAGCAACATCAAACATAACTGTGAATTAATGAAAAATTCAACCCCCCTTTCCCCAAAGTTTAGTCAAACTCCAAAGTTTCATCTAGCTGAAGTAGACTGATTTGAAATTAAAGAGGCAGAACTGGATGCGGAGGCGTGTTGAAGGGGATGGCTGTCAGACGAACATATGGCTAGTGACTGAGTGGCTAACCAGTGGCCATATGCAATCATCTAATCATGTTTATGGCCATCAAAAAGCTGCGGATGATGATTGGCTCATCTGTAAAGCTGTCTGGCATTTATATTTAAAGCATACACCTGAGCATGTGCCTTTGTCTTTTAGCAATCTGCTGAGATTACTCCCTTGTGTCCTTCTGATCACATTCAAAATCACTTCTGTCTTGTCTGTTACAAGAGTTTTTGCTGTGGCTGTGCAAATAAGAGAGGTTTGAAAGCATTTCAGTGTGTCTTTTGTACAAATAGGAAATGCATGACTCCATCTTAGTTTATTATTTACTTCCCTAGTCCTGACTCCTACCGTGTCCAGTAGGTGGAAAATCTCTTTCTGTGGAGGGTAAATGTCCTGGAAGGAGTCTTCTTCTGGAGCGGGCTGCCCCAAGGCCCTGAGAGAGGAGAAAGGTTGAAGGGAAAGAACATGATACATTTGAATGGATACGCTGCATATGGCTGTTAATTCCTTTTAATTCCAAAACAACTCTCTCCGAGCAATAACCATTGCTTCAACTCACCATCGCCTCAACTATTGAAGAATTTTATCTTCTAAAGCACATTTACCCATAAACGTTTGAGTTCATTTTATGTGTAAGATGATCTGTCTCAAGAGCTAAAAAGGTCTCGAGAGATCTTCTGCCACGGTTTTAGTGGGAGCAGTAACGATGGATGGGGGCTCTGGGTGAAGAGTGTAAATGGTTGCATCGTTCTTGTGTGTGATGGGTTCAGAGACTGCACATTTAAAAAATGTACTTCTGAACACCTGTGAATTAGAGAGCTTTGAAGTTGTTCGGAAATCAAAATTGAGAAGACAAACAATAAGGTAGCATGGACATTGTAAAAAAGGATGATGTACTGTCCAATATCCTCAGGATTTACTTTCATATAGGACAATTCTGCATTAGACTAGGGTTAGGGTTAGGCAGCATCTCTTAGTGCAATTCTACTATGAATGGAAAGTAAGAAAAAAAAAAAAAAAAATCTGTCTATTCTTCAGCAAAGTTCAGTTTTCTAATGAGAGCAGACTCAACGCAGACGATAGGAGACCTGTTAACAACATGTGCTGACCTCAACACATGTGTAGGTTCCATGTATGAAAAGGGCTGAAGAAATCTGACCTGTCTGCATTTGTGTCGCCCTCTACTTTGACCGGGCTCATGAAGTGGCCCAAGAAGTGTTTCCACCACACTGGCCCTGTTGCTCTCACACCATAACTGCGAAAACACAAAAAATCCATACACATGCATGAAAAATGTATTACACAGAATAGATCAATAGATTTTAAGATTGAAAGAGTAAAGGACGCTGGAGGTTGAGGCAGAGCAGGTTGGTACAAAGAGATAAGAGAAAAAAAAGAGGGATAAATAAAATATTGCTCTCCTTACCGGCTGGTCAGCTTCTGGAAGGAATGAGGGTTCATGGAAAATGTAAAGCTGCTGAGAATGGCCCTGAGCACATCTTGTTTCACCAGGCCAGAGTGGGTGGTGTCAAAGGCCTGCAGTGCTTGCCAAACCTGGGTAGAGTTCATGCACATCTGATAGGTAGAAGAACACACTGATGTACAAACATTTATATTTTAGAGGCAGACTTCTCTCTTGATCTGATTTTCTCTCCTCAATAATGACAGGAAGTGAGTCATCTTTGGTTTTGGTTGCCATGGAGAACATCCCAGTGCGGCTCTAGGATGAGAGAGAAGAGCCATTCTCGCTTCTGCTGCCTTTCCCGCAAATTAGCCTTGATTAACACACCAACTCAAGAACTCATTTTTCTGGGCAAACATTTTAATTAGAGGTGTTCCCTCTGCCGTTTGCATCCTGACGTGCCACTTAGAGCCAATTTAGCACCTCCGTCTTTGAAGAGGGTAATGCAGGGGAGAAGGCCAGATGGTGACACGCAAACAGGAGAAATAAAACACACAAAGTAATTTAATTAAGTCTGTACCTTGTCGTAGAAGAGAGTCTGCAGCTTCCTGTGTCGCAGGACTGACGGAGCATCACACACAATGGAAAGAGATTCTGGTCTCTGCTTCCTCTGTTTGACTTTCTCCGATGGAGTTGTCCCTCGGCTGGACACTTCTATAAAACACAATCTCAAGAATAACTCTTGCTTATAGTATTTACTTTACATTTACTTTCAGACTGTAGGTGGGTGGTTTTAATCTATTGACCCAGGAAAACAAACATTGAACATTTGACCTTGGGAAAAAAACAAACATTGCTGAGACCATAAAACCCTTTGAAAGTTCTCCTTAATGTGTCATATTAAAAATATATTGAGTTGAGGAAAATAGGACACAGGGAACAAAGATATGACCCCCTTGATCTACTACCATAATCAAGTCAGATTTTCAATTGGTCCAATACTTTGGTTTATGTCCCATCAGCCTTAGCTACTTTATGTTTAGTGCTAATAAGAGAAAATGTTAGCATAAAAAAAAAAAAATGTTAGCTTCATAGTTATTGTCTTAACTAACTAGTTACTTTGGGGCCGTGTGTAACGTAAAAGCATGGGGACAGCTTCTTCATAATAACTTGCAATTTATATTGAATAAAGTAGGTTATTAGCATTTAGCTGAAAGCAGCACTGTGCCAGACTACAGCCTCGCTGAGCAGCTAGCATGGCTGTAGTCTTGATAGCATCCTCATTTGTTTTCGCTGCTGCTATCTCTCATCGTATTTTCTTAATCCACTGTATTCATACCTAGCTTAGTGCAGACTGGAGCAATCTTGAAGTTATGGCTGTCACCAAAGCCCAGCTTGTCCAGGAACAGTTCGTAGGAAATGGTGGACTTGTCATGGGGGCTGTAGTGATTCCATAGCCTAGAAAAAAGCAAGTAGATGCTGGACGTTCATGTTTACAGTAAAATAATGGTACAGTTTCTCAGGTGACCTATAATGTCAAGAAAATCCATTTCAATGACGAGATGAGAAAAGAGGTCATCCCATATATGTTTAGCTTTATCTGTTCTAATACAGGCAGAGTGTGTGTGTGTGTGTGTGAGAGAGAGTCCTGAGCGCTAAAACCAATTAAAGCCATTGAAAATGAACCTGTCACACACAATCCTCTAGAGCCGCGTCAAAAAAGTTGACAAGGGTTCCTTGAGTGGATTTGACTGCAGGGCCCAAAGTTTTAAAAGTCAATTAGCGCTCTCTCATCCTGAGACAAAGGCTGACCACAAAGTTAGCGCTAGTGATCTCGTCCTAGCCGACAAACGACTTCCCACCACGAGGAATAGGAATGGAAACAGTCGAGCCTGTGTTGGTTTGGAGGACACAGTGTGTGTCATTTTATTGTTTTATTTTTAGCAATGTCTCCGCCTTCCCAGATCTCAGCAATTAATTGATACGGATAGAAATGATGCGCAAAAATAAGACCCAGATTATTTCAGTGCAGTATGAGTTTAGGATGATTCTCTATACTGTGGCTGGTTGGCTGGAAACACTTCTAACGTGGAATGTAGACTCAGTAATGAAGCGCTATATGCTTGAATGTATGTTTTTTTGGACAGGAAGTGACGCTGAATGTTGGTCACAGCTCACGAAGCAGTCAACCAGTCCCCTTGTCAGGTGTGTTTGGGCCTCTGCATGCGGCTGCACAGATTTGAAGTGCCTGTTGTGTCTAACTGTGTCAGACAAACCCCCACCTCTGAAACTCCTTGTCTCTCAGGTGGATGCAATAGTTGTTCAGGATGCGGCGGAACTCGTGCTGCTGGATGTGTCCTTCTCGGTTGCAGTCAAACAGGCGGAACACTCTGATCACGGCCCTCAGGTTGCCTCCGATCTGCGGGGTTCACACACAATGATTGACAGCTACAGCAACACTACACCTCAGCAGAGCCTGTGAACTCCTGAACCTGAGCGACTTGTGAGGCTCGGCTCGCCAGAGCTTTCATCTCTGTGAACATGGTTATTGACACGCATGCCTTGATCTGTGGAAGCCCGGGTCTATTCCCTAAAGTGCTGACAACTGAGGAGGTGGGAGAGAGCAAAGAGGAGACGCAAAGATGGCTGGTAGACAGATGAAATAGAGAGAAGAGGGGAGGAGGGAGGGGCACTGAGGGGGGTTTATGGGTTAGTAAAGCAGAGACTGACGGCCGCTTGTAATGTGCTTCTGTGTTTCATGACTGACAAATGGGAGATTATAGGTGATCTGTTCTGAAGGATGATTTCTACTCATTACTAGACTGATGTCACCAATAGATATTTTCATTTACAAACCACCTAGAATGTCATTTAGAGCCGAGCTGTTTCAGCTGCAGTGAGGATAATTCTAGGATGTAAACCTTTAATGTTAAAGGTTTGTAAATCGTTGTTTCTGGAGACACAATTGTATCTATGCTGGCGAAAATAGATTACAAAAGTATGTCATGATCAAATTCACATGTCAACTTGACAGCTCATTAATTGCTGGGCTAATGAGGATTTTGGATTCTAAAAACAAGGTCAAACAATGGGCCAAAAAAAAATGAAAAACAATTGTTAAACCTCATGTTATGACATTACAAATTCCATTAAACCAGTGCAAATAAAAGTCGGGATATATCAGCATCCTAATGTGGGGAAGCCTTACTTACAGCCATGGTGTATAAAGGCTTTTATTACACTCAGGACTCAGAAAGCCTTGAAATTGTTCCTCATTTACCTTACTTACAGCCTTTAAGGAGGAACTGTCATAATCACACAATCTGTTAGGGAGGAGTCCGGGTTAGATGGTTGACATAGTGTCTTTCACATTGGAAACTTCTGTCTCCCATCTACTACCTGTGTAATGTTGCCTTTCTACATTGTGCATGGTATGAGTACGGTTAGGGAAATATCGTGTATACACTTAATTAAAAGGCAAATGTTAACTGCAGGTCTTTGACTGGAACCAAACTCTAGTATCCTGCATGAAACTTATTGCCGGCATTGGACGCAAAATCATGAGCTACAGAACCATCCAAAAAGTACATCAAATCACGGGATACTGGGCTTCATTTAATAGCGGGTGCAATATTGTCTCCTCCTTAGAGGCAAAGCAATATATGAGTCTAGCTCTAACACATTGAGCAGTCTGGGATCAGAGCAGCAGAGCACCGAGGAGCTACAGGCACAAAGAGATTGTCTACATGTGTAATTTGGAACATCCTCACACTCTGGGAAGCTGGTTGATGAGGGTTTGGATCAGGTTAACATTGTTAGAGCTCAGTTGCAGCAACTCAGTCAGTTCTGAGTGAGCGCCCCAGCCAAGTCCGACCCGTCCGTTATATTGGAAGAATATGCCTTCCTATATCTCCGCCATGCACCAGCTCGCTCCGTAGCTCCGGGGCGCCACACTTACCACGGAGGAACAAGAGCAGAGATACTAAATATACCCCCGGTGACTCTTGGGTAATCAGAGTCTTCTGTCGCCCAGAGAAGTCTCCGTCTAATTGCACTCTGATTAGACGAGCTGCCAAGTCTCTCAGTGAAAGGCGTGGAGAGCCTCCCTCGTGCTGTTACACTGACATTGTCTCCACGAAGACACAAAATAGAGCAGATGGAGTAAAGTGAGGCAAAAAATATACAAGATGCTGACCTCTGAAACGTTACGGTTCTCTGTTTCTTTACGAGACGGTTGTGTTTCTATAATTCAGGATTTCCACATCTTTAGTTCTCTTTTCAATCACTGGGGAGGTGGGGTTTTTTTTTTGTTTTTTTTTTTTACAGCAGTACAACTTTGAAAATCTCCACTTTTTCTAATCTAACAACTTCAGCTATACTGTTCGAGCTTCCTTTACAAGCATAACAATTAGCCCTGCATTTACACCATCTTTCATTATGCCGGAGTCAGGGGAAAGAAAAGAGACGCTCCACAGCAGCCTGTGCGTTTAAAAAAAGATCAAATGAAAGTGAATTTATTAAAGACAGATATAAATATGATTCTCTTCCCCCCCGATCTACCTCCCTCCTGCTCCAACTTAGAGGATTCTGTGCTAATTAGAAATGTGTTAAAATCACAAAGGAGGGAGAGAGGAGATCATACGGTATTAATGAACAGAGACAGAGGGATATCATCCAATCTCCATCTCTATCTTCATCTCATCTCTCCCTCTGCACACACACTCCCCCTCTCCTTTTATCTGCCTTTGTTTTCTCCTCTTCTCAATTCCCTCGCAAACTTTGTTTCCCTTTCTTTCTTCCCCTTTTCTCTTTCAGCCCATGCCTCCCTCTGCCTTTTTTCTCCTAGAAATTCATTGATAATCTATTTTTTTATCTCCAATTTCGCCCCTTTCTTTTCCTCTTTCTCCCCCCCCTCTCTCTCTCTCCACTCCCCCGTCCTTCGGCAGTGCCAGCGCTCCATTAGGCAGCTGTGTTCTGGTTGGCGTTGTTGGAGGCCTGGCGCTGTGCCGCTTTCAGAGTGTTTCAGCAGCCCTCGCCCATCCGTCTGCCCACCCAGCCCCATGGTCCTTAATTAAGGAAAGCTCTGTTGTTTTTGTTTACCGGCCTGTTATATGCTAATCCAGCAAGCCCTGCATGTGCATGCCCGTCCTTCCTCGATCTCTGCTTGTTACCCTCTCAGCTGAGTAGTATCATCTCAACAGCCGTGACCCAAAGTCAGGTCTGATAGCCATGTGATCACTGTGTATTCTCTTGGGTCAGCTCACAGGTATAAGCAACAAAAAAAAAGAAGGTTTCTCCCTGACCTTTAATTGGTATCTAGCCATGCAGGTACTGTGGTTTATTTGTCCCGGTGAAGAGATACCTGTCTCCACGCCAATACAATGGAGATGAATGTAATTGAATTTGTGGCGCTGACAGCACTGAAATATTGCATTTAAATTATTCCACAGCAACAATCCAACAACTCTTTCCAGAAACAGCATCTCTATTTCTCTGGGTAATCCACAGAACGCTCAGTTTCCAGAGTGGGACTATTTCTTTGGTTAAAAGTAGTTTCAGGGAAAACTACACGGACTGTGTACAACTATTTAGAGCCATCCGTCATGCAAAACTGAACTCAAAGTGGAAATAGTGCAAACGTGAGCCTGTAGGATCATTAAATTATCCAGCATGTTTCTGCGTCCGTGTTGATGAAGAGTATGGGTATATCATTCAAAGAAAACTCTGAAATAAGAATTTACAGTCGGGAGGAACAAAACCAAAAATATGTTTTATAATATGATGTACAGTGACAGAGCCGGAGGAAAATTAGAGACTTTTTTCTATAGCAGTCTGACAAACATCACAAGTATTACTCTGGAATGGTGAGTGGTCAGAAAGTGTTGGTATTTGTGTTTTATTATGTGTTTATAACAGCAGAGTGTGGTCTTTCCAAACGTGTGTTAATACAATATTTCTTCATCCAAAACAACTTTAACAAATATATAGCGGTCTGTGTGACTGAACAGATACTTTTGACTTGTATGTTTAATAGCCAGCAATAGAAACGTTAAGAGACAAAGGGGAAATGGAACCAATAAAAGAAATGGGCGCACAGCATCAGCTCAATATGATGATATGAGGAAGTACACAAGTAAAGTGAATAAAAGTTGTTCACATGTGACACTACTTAAATTGTTAAGCATTAAAACCTTCTCGGCCGGGCGTAATTAGAGTGATGATTAGTGATTAATGTGGTGTGTTCATGGCTCCCACCTCTCCTGCATGTTTGTATTTAGCAAATGCAGTTTGATTTGGCAGCGTGGAAGGTGAGTTTGGACGGAATGGGTCAACTTTGACTTTTTGTTCTTTTCTGTAGGAGACAAAATGATGAAACCTTTACTCCTGGATGCTAAAGCCACCAAATAAATCTCTATCGACAGGATATCCGGGTTATAATAAATATGTAAGTGTAGCAATAATCCCCACTTGTCAGCACTGTCTTTCTCCAGATTTAAGCACTTTGGAAATGCGTGCGGAACAATTCCGACATCTTTAGTGTCACACACGAAGCTGCAATCCAGTATTTTCAGTCAAACTGAAAACAGACTTGTAAACAGTGTGTAACGACACGGCTTTAAAAGACACTCAACTCTCCTCTCTCTGTCAGCCGGAGCTCTGCCGTGCTTGCTGTAACCTTTCCTGTCACTATGAATTATGGGAAGGAGACAAGCAGAGGGATAGGGCGGCCCTCTGAAGAGGAGGGACGAAAGAGGGAGGTGGGAGAGAGACGGAGAAAGAGACGGAGAGTTGGAGGAGAATGAAGGGAGACAGTCAGATCACAAACGGGAGCGAAGGAGGAGAAACGGCTCAGTGACGGAGGGAGTGTGAGGAAAGAGAGAAAAGCAAGAGGAGATCAGACAGCGATCATAAGAGAGCGCCGAGATGAACTTTCTTTTGTCTGACAATTAGAGGGCTAATTTCTCTCTGGTTGGGCTCCAGAGTGCCGGAGAGAGGCAGCATTAAAGTGGAGCTCAGAGGGATAATAAGGGGCTCTGGGACCATTCTGCTGCTGTCGCTCACTATCCAAACATTAGTATTACAAAGGCACTGCATAACCTAAACAACACGGAGGGTCTACAAGTGGGCTTTCCGGGATTATTGGGCTCCAGAAATAGATGGAGATTACGCCACAAACCCCCATTTGATGAAGGTTTACCCCCTGGGAATCCCCATACGGGAAGCTTCCTGCTGTTGTGCCGGTGCATTCAGGAACTGCTTGTGAGAGTGACAGCTATTTGGAGAAACATTTTTATAGATTTATATATAAAAACCCAGTCAGGCCCCCAGACTGGTTGGGGTCCTTTCCTGTATGTTATCTCCACCAGGGGGTCTTGCGTTTGGTCATGTGTGTGCGTGAGTGTGTGCATGTGCGGGAGTGTGTGTGTGTGTGTGTGTGTGTGTGTGTGTGTGTGTGTGTGTGTG
>CALSBV010000259.1:0-42897 GCA_943590825.1 Bovichtus diacanthus | reverse complement strand
AGGGGCAGAGGGTGTCGTTCGCTGTACAGATTGTAAAGCCCCCTGTGGCAAATTTGTGATTTGTGATATTGGGCCGTAAAAATACAAAACAGGAGAAGAACAAAGGCATTGTCTATGAATGCTTTCCTCTATCAAAAAAAAAAAAACATTCTCAAGTCTTCACATTGTTTGCTTCTTCCAACCAACCATCAAGACAATTTTAAAAGATTGGTGAGATGAATAATAGATTGTAAGAATTGTTGTTGATAGTTTTCCATCAGTTGTTTCTCCACTATATTCCAGAACTAACAACATTTGTGTTATTTTAGTGGCTTATGGTTCAAGAAACCACCATGAGCCGCCAAGTGTCCAGCTGAGGACCTTTGTTGCATCGCTCTCCATCATTTCCCGTCATCTCTTCACTGTTGCTGTCTAATGAAGGCACAAAATGCGCTCCCCCAAAAAATCTAAAAAAACGTATTTTTTAAGTTGGCCTGGAACTTGTTTACCATATGGTTAGATGAAAACAGCACTGTGTTAAAACAACATAAGGGGCTGTGTTGGTTTTTCTGTTGCCTTCTATCACATTGAGCTTGGGACTATTCATGCATATCTTGGAATGCACTGCAACTGCATTAATTTCACGTTTTATTCCTTTTTATCATATTTCTATCTTGTATTTTATATTCTTTTCAAATCCAATTTTATCCGTGTTTTTTTTATTTTTTTTTTTATTGCTTTCACATCTCTTATGTAAAGCATTTTCAATTGCCTTGGTGAAAGGCACTATGCAAATGAACGTGCCTAGAAAAACTGTACTATAAAGCGCAGAATATCTAGAACATATCAATCTGGTTTGACTATAACTTCAATGAGTTTTCTTTATTAAATGAAATACCCTGACAAGGTTGATTTGTTTCAGTGTAGGTTACTGTGACACAGTCCTGTCTTGTTTCACATCCCTGCCTGGCATCTTATTATTGTTCTTATAAGTCAGTCTTTTGGACACATCTGGTTGGCTGGTAAGACGAGTAGCAAAAAAAACATATCCCCAGAAAGAATGGCATGATGCAGAAAGTGGAGGATATGGACGGACTACAAATAAATGCGTTTTGTGTTCACTGAAGGACGTGGGCTGTGAGAAATTATTTTCCTGAATGCAGCAAACATAGAAACATACAGTCAAACACACACATATAAGTATGTCTGCCGTAAGGATTAGGAAAGATCTGATAGCCCTCGGGCCTTCATTTATCCTACCGATGGGATATGGTAAATGTTCTGCGTTTCACACAACATCCTCAGCCTGGTTTAATATGTGGAACACAAGCAGCACAAATCCATTCACAAGTCAATTCTGTCACGCTTCCTACGTAGAGCCTGAATTCTGCCAGAGCTGGCTCCACAAACACGGCTGCTGCAACATGAATCACCTCCTCACACACACGCACACACACACACACACACACACACACTGAGGATGACGTGTGAGCCATGTCCGTGTTTAAATTTCATTCATTTGTTTTTCAAAGCACGGTTTGTATGTAAGTATGACTTTGTGGCATTAATGGACGTAAAGCAAGAATTCACTCTCACATAATTTGTCGCTCTCAGGGATGATGCATGCGTGTCACTGAGAAGTTTTCGCGTTCATTGACCGTGGCTGAAAGCATTGTACAACAAGACGGAGGTTTGACTGAACCTTGAACTCAAGAAGTAGTACAACCGCCCGCACACGGCGGTCAATGTCGGGCCATCATTGAGCGTCTGTCGCCCTAGTTTTTTTGCGGTGTGACCATCTGCCCTTTTTCGGCCTTGTGGCAAAAGAAATCACTCCGGTTGGCTGTGCAGCTTAAGCGAAAACAAGGTGAGGAAAACAAGCAAGCGACTACAGTCGAGAGGGTACACACTGAGTCTTTTTACATTTGTCATCTTCAACTCATCTGATTAGTCCAATACACGGATGTTTTCACAAGGACATGGCCGTCTGGAATGAAGCTAAGTGGTGAGGGATAGTGCTGTGAAAATGGTCGACAAACACCATCACAAAACGGGGAGAAAACGGTATGGTATTTCTGTCCGTTACATTGGTTTTGAAATTAGAACCTGTAATCGTGCGTTTAGCTCTGCCTCTGCACTTTACAAAACCCGGGTTGCAGCTTGACTAATGAAAGTCAAACAAGTATGTGGGTGGAGGGCGAAAGAAGGAACCCACCTTATCTTTGAGATGCTTCTGTATCTCAGACAGGGACATGGAAGTGTTCTGTGGACCACGCCTGAGAGAAACAGACAATTCACTTGATTCATGTTCAGCTGCTGCCACCAAACGCCTCAAAATGCAAACGCAGCACGGTATTTCTTTGTTTAGAAAACGTCTGCTGTGGTGCTGGAGAAGATAAGTGTGTCTGTACCTCACACTGCTGCAGGCTCTGTGGGCCGTGGGAGCTCGGCTGAACCTCCTCAGAAACTGCATGTAGTCCACTGTTTCCCCGCTCCTCTCGCACACCTGCAGCAGCCACAAACACAAAGACGTGTAAAGAAGTGGAGTACACAAAACAACATGGCTGGGATGACGATGAAACGCAAGAAGAGGATGAAGATGATGGTTTGGGGGAAACATCTAACATATTCCCGCAGTCAAGCCCACGCCAAACTTTTCAAACATTCCACTACCAGATAATGGCACATATAATGGCGTCTCTGTAGAGACGGTAATAGCAGCGTGGTGATGTGGCTGGCTGGCGTCAGGTGGGTTGAGCAGTAATTTTCAGGACGAAGCTGTTCGGGGAATACACTAGGTGCAGTTCTATGCAACGGGGCACACCTGGGAAAAGCAGCCACATGCTTTTGTTCTGACCTTGTGCTGTTTTACACACACACACACCCATACGCATGGACACACACACACACTTCACAGAAAACTGGTAAAAAAGAAAAGTTGGCACACACCCAAACACACAGAATCCGAGAACTAGTTTCCGCAAAAACCCACACACAAACACACAAATACATTCAATCAAGCAGACAAATACTTGGCACATGCGTATACCTATTTTGGTGGCTCATAATCAAAGTACAGTCCCTGTTGCCCTGCCCTACATCCTTCCATGGTGTAATCCAGTGCAGTGGTCCCCAGCGGAGCTCCTGATATTGAGTCTTATTATAGACACCACGACGTCCAATTATCACTGCTATCAGCAGCCACAGAGCGTTACACACATCCCCATCCTCCCCGAAGGTGGGGGATGGGGGGGGGGGCTCGCCATGCTCTATATACCTGTCTCTGCGTTGTTACACCTGCAGTTCAGTTTGAGGTTGAAGGTGAGACGGAGGTCAGTGGCTGATGGTGTGGAGGGCAGGGGCCACGAGACATGTTAGGATATCTAAACATCAGCTTCATATAATATAATCATTTTAGGTAAAAAAAAAAGCTGGTATTCTGTATGATCTGCAGGTACTTCACAGGTGTGTATATCTGTGAATCTGTGTTGTACCGGCTGTGAAAAAAAATCTCCCTTTGGGACACTACATCTATCTAAGAATATATTAACCGTGGTAAAACAAACTACCGTGAAAGTTTTAATAGGAACAAACAAAGTTGTTGTAGGGCTGTTACAAATGACTGGAATGTCTTTAGAGTGTATGGATACGTGGTTGGTGTGCAACATGCTTATTGTAACATTGAACAAAGATAGGAAAATTATACTTTTTTAGTAAATTTAGTGAATACCAACATACCAGTAAATGGTCTCAGGTCTATTTGGTTCACTGTTGACATCAAAAACTGCTGTTTAAGCTTCACATCCTGTATGCTTTTGCTACATTGTGTGCTACAATTTCCATTGCCACACTATAGACGATAAAGTTTTTTCTGATTCTGATTTTAGTCCAAATACAATTTTAAATGTAGCTTTTGCTGAAAAGTGTCAACTGTGGCTGCAGGTGGCCACAGTCCTATATGCTTAAAATAAATGCTAGTCAATGCAATAACATGATTGCCAGGTGTGCAAAGGTGTGAAAGTAAGCAGGGTTTGGACTTCTCTCTCAAGCTCTCTTTTTACATTTTTCACATGACTACTTCCGTCACTTTTCATGCAGCATCATTAAGGGCTTCAAGGAGAAGCGTGCCATTATCATTATTTGAACGATTTATGACTTTAAAGACACCAAAAAGAGATCTAGGAGGGAGCGGGACGCAGTCAGGAAGAGAAAGTGACACAAGTAGAGAGCTTCTCAGCAAACTCACTCAGTAGGACTAGTGACATTTATACAGCATAATAAAGTTTACTAACATTAGCAAACAATACAAGCTAGCAGTTATTCCAAACTAAGTAAAGCTGTGTATTGAATGGAGTGTATTGAATAGAGTAAGTTTTATTGCTTGTGAATTCAACTTTTAATTTTTATAAAAAGAAAAATACGTTTTTTCTTCTTTCTCTCACTTAAAAATTATATCCTCTTATATTAGAAAATGACTAACTACAGTAAAAAGTCTGACCATATAAAGCTCTGTTGGTGAAACAAAGACTTATCATATTAAATGTAATGCAATTTGTTACTGATTAAAGAGAAACCAAACATCTTCATTCTTGAACGTGGTGCTTGTTAGAGAAACAAATGAACTTGTCGTAGTGCACTTTGAAACAAAATGCATATTTATTCATAAGAGAGAACAGGACATTATTTTACTGCATTTGCCTGAACAAATTTATGAAGATGTGGTCCCAAAACAATGAGCTGAAAGACTCTAAAGTGCTCCGCAGAGCTGAGAACTGCAGAGTTCTTTGTGGGTTTGACACTAATAACGACCCTTTTCACATACACATGGTCATTTGATCTCTGCCATTGTTTAAGTGGATGAGTGCAGATTCTTAACGATCTTGAAAAATCAGTCACCATGGCCAAATGTGGGTTCAAACAAGGCGTTAAAATGCCAAAAATGACATTAAGCCGGGGAGGAGACCGAGCTCGAGCTCTCATGATGCAGTGTATTTTTTTCTGTCTTGCTCTCTGCGTGAGTCTGGCTGCTTTTTCTTTATCATCCGATTTGTCAGCTGTGATTGTCTTTGTGTCATCGACCATCCCTCCTCCCCATAAATCTCTAAATATTCAAGTGACTTTTCTTTTACAGGCAGTGCATATTTAATAATGGATCAGTATTTAACGCAAAAAAAGATTGTGATGGATGAGACCAGATAGATAAATAAAGAACAGAGAAAGAAGAAGAACAAGAAGAAGAAGAAGAAGAAGAAGAAGAAGAAGAAGAAGAAGAAGAAGAGGGGGGGGGGGAGGGTGGTGCGGTTGTCGGGCTGCTTGCAGCACCTTGCTCCCCCAAGCACAAAGCAACTTCCACATCAAAATGTCACCAGAACAACAGCTGCTACTCCTGTGATAGTCCTTTAAAGTAAACTTTCGACAACTCTCCAGAAAGCACACACACACACACTCACCCACACAGTGTCTTTAATGAAGAAGACGGTGAGTGGGAGGGGTGGGCGAAGGATGAAGGGAAGTCGGGTTGTGTATGGGGGGGTGACACAAAGTGCTGATATTATGGGAGGAAATCTGTGTGGGAAAGACAGGCAGTCAAACTGTCAGGCGTGAGCGCTGAGACGGAACAAAGAGGAACAGTGGAGACGATTACAGTGGCGAAGCACAATGACAGAGGCATCGTGCACACAGATGAAGATGAAGGGAGATGGGGAATTACGTCGCCATGCACAGACTCCAAACACACCACACACACATGCACGCTCGGTTGATCAATGCCAGAGAGGAAAAGCATCCGGATACAAGGCCTCAACACTCTCATTAGACCTTATGGATGCAGTAACCACTTCCAAATCCTACATCACCCAGCTTTGCTAGCCCAGAGTTTTTATTTTATTTTTTAAAATATATTCCTTCATTTTTGGTAAACATCTGCAGGCTGGTGAGGAACATATGTAATAAAAGAATAAGTGAGCGGGATAAATCAGAGGGAAAAACTGATGCCAGCCAATGCAACAGAGGCGCAAACAAATAACGTCTGCTTTTACAGCTGCCAGATTCACTTCTCCTGTGACCAGTCTCCACGGCCACCGAGCGTCGTTTGTCAATGTCAGCAGCCTGGAAGAGATACAACCAAATCTTCTACTGCCATCTTCTGGGTGATGTCTCACATAACAACACAACAGGAGGTAGAAATGTAAAAAAAATGTAACACGCATTTTAGGGCCAGCCCTTTTTTTAATCCTGCTGACAGACAAACAAATCAAAGTGAAAGCATAAAAGGACCTCGCAGAAGGAGATGAGGGAAACTAACTGATGATGCCGATTTAGCTTTTTAATAAAAAATATTTTATTAATCTGAATTCATATGCTGATATCTGTTTAACTGTTTAGCTCCAACTCCATTCTCGTGTCTCAATTTACTAATCAGACTGTAAAAACAAATGACCGGCGTCGGGAACAGGAAGCCTGTAATATTGGCCGTTGCCCCCAGAGGCTAAATCATCAATAGCCTATGGGTTCCGAGAATGCCCCGACCTTTGACCTCCCTGTGGACAGAGAGGAAAGTTGACGTCCCTCTCACCTGGTTGAGGACAGTGTCGAGCTGGTTCTGACTGACAGACAGCAGGCTCTTCAGGACTCGTCTGAACTCCTCTCTGCTCACCATCCCAGCACCATCAGGGTCCACCGCCATGAAGGCAGACTTAATGTTCGCCAGTCTGCCGTGGATCAGAGGCTCCATCTGCTCTAGAGTGAGCTGCCGGCCTGTAGGCGCTGGGGGTTCAGATAAGAATGAAACATCTAATGTTTCTTTGAAGCTACTTTATGGAAATGAAGTAGAAGGACATGTGGTCATAGATACACATTCATGTACCACATGTGTGTACATACTCAGTACATACAGTATATATATATACTTTACATACTATATACATAAAGAGTTGTTTTATAGAGCAATTATAAGCCATTTATAAGACAGACAAAGTGATCTAGATTAATGAATTACCTTTTTGTTTTTATCAATGACTTATCACTGATCTATAATGCATTAGTAAGTGATCTGTTAAGCATTAATAAAGCCATTAGTTGTAACTGAACCCTCACTATTAGAAAGTGGCACCGAACTTTTCAGCGTTCAGCATTTACACACGACAAGGCCAGGCCTAATCATTCTAACTGATAACTAGAAAATGTCTGATTCAATAAAAAAATATATATTTATTAACCATTACAGTAATAATATTAAACCTACAAGTACAAAATACAGGAGAGGAAACTAAAGGTTGAAAAACCTCTTACCCCCGTCTGTGTGGATGCATGTCTGCCTGCATCCCCCACCTGTCTGTCTTCCTGTGGCGGAGTGTGTGGTACTGGTCGGAGCAGTGTGGAGCTGCGGGCCGAGGACCAGTTGTCCCAGCCCGGGGTGACGAGGGAGCTGCTTGGCCATACTAGGAGGAATTGATGAGTGTGGGATAGGCAGGGTAGTGACTGCGGTTGCTAGTTGACACATGAACATGATCCCTCTCTCTCTCTCTCTCTCTCTCTCTCTCTCTGTTTGGTGTGTGTGTGAGATGAATAAGCATTTGACACACCACACTGTATTTAACCGAGCCGTTCAGCCATGTTTTGTTGCCACAGCTCGCTATTGTCCAACCTATCACCATGGATGCAAAAAACAGAATGTGTACTTTTCCTCTTAATGTTCAATGGCAAGACAGATATTTAATGAAGACAACTCAAAAAACAGTGGTGGAGAGGGACTACGCACATTTACTTAAGAGGACTTTGTAATGTAAATGTACTTTACTTGAGTATTTTCATTTTATGTTACTTTACGCTTCTACTCCACTATATTTCAGAGGGAAATAGATTTATTAGAGTTATTTTGCAAGTTAAGATTTAAAATATCTATTATGAGCATATGAAACAAGGCAGTGCTAGTATAATATATAATCTTATAACACTGACATGGTCTATTCCGCTGCAAAACCACAACTTTTAGTTTAGATACTTTCAAGTACATTTAGTTGGTAATACTTTTGTACTACTATGTGCAACCAAAGAGATAACAGCTGTATTAAGCGGCACAGGCTTTATAGAGAACTGCATTTCAGGTTTTTGAATTTATGGCTTGTAATTGAGTATATTTGCATTGTTTTTTATTAAAAGACTATGTAACTTTTGCACAGCTGCCACTGTGTCCATAAGTGACAATTAAGAGATAATGATAGGCTAGTCATAAGTCAGCACACTGACTTAGTAGTGTCACTTACACAGCAATGTACAGTATAGGTATATAAAGTTTGCTAACATTAGCCAACATTGATTATTGTTTTCCAGACCAAGGTCCTATAGTCTTGTCCATGTGGATCAGACAAAGTTAGGGCGACACAGCAGTATGTTTTTGTTTTAAAAATCCATTGACTGTTTTTGCAAAAGATAGATGTTCAGAACAAGACTTTAGACACCGAAGAGTGGAAAGAAAAAGAACAGTCATCAAATATTGCCTGAAGACACAACTTTATTAATAAACCAGCAAGCAAAGCATGTAAAATACAACGCCCAGGAAACAGAGACAGGCATGTATAAAAACCCAAACAAACCATAAAGTGGAGGTGGGCAGCTGAATCCTTGCCAACGGCTATAAACAGAGTGACAGAGAGAAGGAAGAAGAATGAAAGGAAAGAATGAGCAGCCATAAAAGAGGCGGCGTGACGAGAGTGAGCTGAGGTTGTCGTTTACATCCACACAATAAAGACATTCACAAGTGTCTGGTAGAGCGCACGGACTGGGGAGGAGGTGCTGGACTGGTTGTAAGTGATGCCTCAGGTTAATAGTCTGACTCCAGATATTGATACTGTCGAGTAGCAGAATACAAAACATAGTTAATGCTGGTTATGGGTTAATACTCTGCTCTCCTCTTTTGCAGCCCAAACCTGACATTTCTGAGAAAAGAGAGAGAAAGAGAGCGAGAAAGGACACTCGTCACCCATCAGTGGTAATGTGAAGCATGGTGTTTGGACTACCAAGTGGGTATGAGTCTTGGGTGTATCAGATCTGATAGCTAAAAGGTCAAGTGTAAAATGCATCCGAGAAGCATTAGAGATGGACTGACATCCGACTGCCAAACTACCTGGGCAGGTGGTTTGATATGTTTAATAGGTGTGAATTCATCCATCTCTCTAGGATGCATGCTCTTTATTCTTCCCAAGTGTAACTACCTCAGTAAAAGGTATTTTGGAATAGCCTGTGCACGGTCTGCTCGCACGATAACGGCAGCTGAAGCGCTGATATTACACTGAAATGAGCTGTTGTTCTTGCAAAGTGACGGATTGCAATGTGATCTGTGAACTGGTTTACAGAGGTGCAAATATGTGCAAACAAAAATGTATTAAGATCATTTTACCTCCGCCAAAGAGGTTATGTTTTCGGTTCTGTTTGTATGGTTGTCTGCAGAATTACGGAAAAAATTCTCTCCCAATTTTTATGAGTGGATCCGAATCCCTGAGCAGATACATGCATTACTTTTCATGTCTGGATACGGTCTTGGCTGAGGTCTCCACTCTACCAGTACCCTTCTAGTTGATTGAATGTAATCAGGATTATGTTGCTTTGAGTTTTTAGGAGATGTGTTTTAGCGTTCTACCCCTCCTTCACAGGCTTTTCTTTACTTTTCATTCATGTTTACGTGAGTATATGTAGGTGTAAGAGTCTCTGTACGTGTTAATTCAATTAAAAAAAAAGAAACAAATGATGTCAAGGCCCCTCTTGAAATTCATCCACACGCACTTTCAACGTTAAAGACGAGGGTCTAAAATCTGCCTTTATACCTGGGAGACATTGTATATTATCTACTGTGTTTGGCAAACCTGCATCTGCAACTGAGCAGCAGCTGCTCATTTTACCCACCAAAGGGGGAATATGTATTATAGTATAAAGAAAAAACCAGTGCAACAGCAGTTAATGTGACTGGCATGTTTAATTCTCAAGCAAAGTGTTGAGGAGTGTAGTGTGCTACTTCTTAAAGACGTTATTTATGGATGTTGTATGTGATTAGAGTATCTTTGAAATTGTTCTGATGGCGTAGGCTTTTGTTTCAGAATACGGAGAAAATTCGATTGCCAATTGGTTCTATTGCCACTCCAGTGTCAGATCCTACCACTTTATTTCTCTTTTCATACTACCACTGAGAGGCGCCAAAGTTACACTTTTTATTTTTATTCTTGAATTTGACGTCTAAGTAAGGCTGGAAACCCTGATGTATCCTGGTAGTATAACTGAGCACTGACAAGACAGAACTCTCTCTCTCTCTCTCTCTCTCTCTCTCTCTCTCTCTCTCTCTCTCTCTCTCAAACACACTCACAAACATCCATACACACGCATAAAGCTCACACATAAGTGACAATCTGTGATGGAGGCTGAAAACCCTGCAGCACTTTGAGCAAAAACAAAAAAACAAACAATGATAATCTTACACAACAATCTCCCAGCTGTGACACTGAGCTGCTGGATCGTTTTTTTTTTTAGGCGTGATAGGCTTCTTCTCTATAGGTTTGGCTTGATTTCTTACAGTTATCTTCCATGCGTCTACCTTGGCTTGGAGCCACTGCTGCATCAAGACAACTGCTAATGCACTCAGTTTCAGGGTTAGACCGATTGACAGATTAAGGGGCAGATATTAGTGTTGTCTGTAAAACCTGTAATTGTCCTTGTGCAGTTGGTTATAGTTCTAATATGTTCACCATATCTGTAACAGGTAACTGTCGATAGGTTTTATTCAGCCATCGTGCCAAAGTTGCCTTTTCAACAGCAGGTTGTTGCTGAGGTAAGTTAGTTCCATTCCTACAGGAAGTAATTGTATTCCAGTTTCTTCACCAATAAACAGGTGCGGTATGTGTGTGGCCTGACCTATAGAGCTCCTAAGCGCTAATAAAACGGTTTCACTAGCCTGCGCCTCTCTGGAAAGGTTCAGTGTCTCATGATGGTGTAAATGTTTCAGAGGGTTTATCCACCCGACAACCAGAAACTTCAGAAAGAATCCCTGAGCCCACGTACAGATATTTGTGGCTGATCAACACTGCAAATAGCAATCCAGAGTGATACGTCTGTTCTCCAACGGGACGGTAGACTTCTATTGTCGTCGTCTCCAGAGGGTGAACTTGAGCAGCCTAAAGCTCTCTACTGATGGCGCACAAGTTACAAAGGCGTTTATGTTGCATTCGTTGCAGTACTCTCCGAAACGCCAGATGCCGTAGAAAGAAAACGTTCTGTGAAGAAGCGAAAAAGTGTTACCGGCAATACGCCAGAGACCAAACATGCAACTCCGAGGAGGAATCCCATATCAAATACTCATGGACATATAGCATTTAAACAGCCCGTGTAAAGGAAGGAGTCGAATGTTTGGATCAACAAATGTATTACAATGAAAACGAAGGTTGAAATGTTGAGTATCCTGTAAACAGCTGGATTCGGCTGGCAAAATATTTACTCAAATGTAGATTTAGTTGCAGGTCTCCTGATTTTGAAGCATTTAAAAAAAGATACGGCCATCTTTTTTTAAATCCTGAGACATGTTAACAGTAAAAGCTCATTATTTTACTTCTTAATTGAAGTTGTTTGCTTTCATCCGTATTTGTGGCAGTCATGTCTGAAAAGACCGAGCGACGTGAGACACCGCTCTTGGCGCCCTCGCCCCGGGGACACTACGGCGAGTATAAACCAGGCTTAATTGTTCTTCTGATCAGCCCAAAAAGCCGCTTGGTTGCACCCTATATGCTGGTGTTCTCACAGGCTAGTGGTCTAACACCTACACTAGCATATTGTGGTAGTAGTAGGCTAAGCAAAGTAGCCCTTACACATCTCTCCGTGGCTTCCTCCTCCAGCTTCTCCTCGGTGTTCCCAAATGCGTTCCCAGGCCAGAGAGCATCTATAACCCTCCAGCATGTTCTGGGTCTGCTCCAGGGTGGGGCAAATGAGTGCAGCACAATGAATGCCTTCATCCCCATTTGAACAGCTTTCACGTCTCAACGCTATGACAGCAGGCTCTCTGCCCCGCCTTTGAATGTTCCGAAATACTTTTGCCTTTAAACGTAGCCGGACAACACTCCTCGCCATCTGTTTTCTAGCTTACCCAGCCCTTTGTTGATCGGCAAAAAACAGAGCAACTTTGCCTGGAAGCGAGACAACCATCACGTGAAAACATTGAATGGCTGAACTGGCTGCTTTTTCATCTCCGTCCAGACATATTGGCGTGTCATTTTCCATGTATTTCAGTCACAAATACCTGCACGTAGCTTGAATCACGGTTATGAATGCGTTCTTGTTTGAGATTGTGAATATAAATGTTAACAATACTTCAGGTCAAAAGTATCAGTATCTGCCTTCAAAAACCTATATCGGTCAAACCCTGGTTAGTATGTACACATATATACACAGCAGTGGGAACGTACTGTGGAGGTAGGGCTTGAGGGAGGTTTGGTATAACTATTAATTGAGAGATGTCAACAAATTACTAATGAATCTGGATTTTCTTTTTTTTTTTATCAGTCCACAAGGGTGGAATTGTTTAACTTGCTGACTGGAGACGGATTGCATTCAGGGAAAAGTCTTGTTGTGTAATCCTGCTGTCAGACTGTACCACTAAACTTCAGACTGATTGACTGAATGGAGACATAGGATCGTGGGTTTGGTCGATTGTACTGGAGTAGATCAGTGGGGTGGAGGGGCAGGTGCTCCTCACAGGCAGAAGTCAAAGGTCAGGTCGGACTTGCCCATCTTCTGCCTGTACACCGTGTCGAACTTTTCATTCATAGACACTGTGAAGACGTCCTTCCACAGACCAGCACGACCTGCAGGCAGGATACACAGGGAGAGATAAGTATTTGAAATATTAGTAAAACGTTCATTTAGAACAGCCAACATGTTCTGGATTACCAACAGAGCAATTGCCCGAGGGCGCTAGAATTACAGGGGCCCAAAAAGCTCCATACTTACTGTGTGTGTGTGTGTGTGTGTGTGTGTGTGTGTGTGTGTGTGTGTGTGTGTGTGTGTTTTAATGTGCTAATTCAATAGAATGTTCGTATATGGGAATATGCACCACTGAAGCACAATATCAACTGACATGATAACGGCCTGAAGGTGGCTCCTGCTTTGTTACTTGGTCCAAAAAATCATCAATTTTTTTGTTTAGTTAGTTTTGTGTTTAATCAAATTAGCACTCAACCATTTTGAGGCCAGGTAATATTTCACTATAGAAATATTGTGTTCATGGCACACAGAGTTGTGTGTGTGTGTGTGTGTGGGGGGGGGGGTTGCAGCAGCTATGAGCTTAAGTTTCACACTCAGTTTTGAAAGTGATCAATATCTGGTTTCATTTCAATCACACCTCCATAAATGACTAGCTCTCAGAAACAAACCAAAACGTCCTAATTATTTTTCATGGAAGCAGTGCTTTACCGAAGGTCTTTTTTTTTTCTCTTTTCTTTTACATTCGAAGATTCTTTTGAGGTTTACGAAGAAAACTTCAAATGTCTGCTGTCATATTTTATGACATCATCACCCTAAAAAACGAAATGGAAAATAATAATAGATTTTCTTTTGTTATTGTGTTATATAAATGTCATTTATGGTGCCGTTAGATAGACTGCCCCGTTATTATGGCGTGCGTCTCCCTTTGTGTGAGAGCAAAGCATTTTTTGACGGCAGTGGAAATGTTTTTGAACATGTTACAGCAACAAATATGGATTAAAGCAGATTATTTGGCTGGATAAAAACCTGTTTTAAATTTTGGAAATAATTACATCTATCTTTTTCAAATAAATGTTGACCTCCAGCAACCACATGTCATTAAAAGTCGAATATGAAAAAAAAGTCTGATGCCCACTGCTCAGCTACCACAAATAATTATACATATTTTTGATGTACTTAATTAAACCTCTTTCACTTTTAAGCAAAACTAGATGTGTATTAGATGACTTGTGTAATATGAGTTGCATTTTCATCTTTTTAATCTTTTCAACAACATGTTGCTGGATGGGTTGATTCTTCATTTACAGGCAGAAATGTATTCATTGAGTCCATTCCTAAATTTCTGTTCCAACGCCATAAGTAAATCAAATCAATATCCTCAAACTGCTGTTTTAATATCTTTGCAGTTGACTTTAAGGCTTTTAGTCTTGCTGCACTACTAACAGTCTTTATGTGGCTCTGCTCAGGAGTTATGACCCCATTACATTATTCCTGCATGATGAATGTCGTGTAAACCCACGTGAATTCAGTTTCAGGTGCAGAGTGAATTCAGTGGCTCTGACTCACCTGAGTGTGTGTGAGACAGATCGAACTGACAGCTGTCAGCTGTGTGTTAAGCCTATAGCACACCAGACACCAGACTTCCATGCACTAAAAGAAAAAGAATTAGATGGGAAAACTGAAAAAAAAACAAAAAAAAACAATAGATGACAGAAACCATAAACATCTAAATCAAAATCGGGAATGGTAACATAAACCAAAAATGAATGATTAAAAAAATGAGGGAATAAACATAAAATATGTGTACATGAAAATCAAAGAGGGTTAAATCAAAGTGGACTGGGCCTGCAGGTTGAAATGACTAACGATACAGTCATTGGCTGAAATGCAACATGTGGTGTAGATGCAACATGTGTCCACATGATGGCGCTATGATCATGTCAAACTGAGCAATTCCTCACACACACATTGTTGCTCTAGCTATCAGGAGTTGGCTAACTGGCTTAAGTCATTATAGTAAACAGCATGTGAGGCGACTACACTATAGTTACACTATGTCAGCTGATCAGGCCTGACCAGTTTCCATACAGTGTTCTGTCCCACTGAAAGCGTTCCCTTTGTGCAGCACAGGACGGTACAACATAACTCATTCAACCCTTTAGCCTTATAAGCAAAATAAGAACCATGTACAACACAAAGGAATAACCTGGCAGTACAACATTTACGGATTTATAATTTCCTAATCATTTCTTGAAAGTTTCCTAGAAAGAACTGTATTATTTGGTAGTACTAAAATAGAGTTAAGAGACTTAGACTTAGAGAGGTAGTTTAGTTGTGCATTGGTTGGTTCGGCTAAGTTGGTAATTATTAGGAATGCATTCATTTATGTAGTAGAATTGGAGTCCAGTGAATTTGCTGTGTGTTCTGTGGATTATCTAGAGTAAGGGACTCTGTTATGGAAAGATAATTTGCTGCTGTCATGTCATTTTTCAATGCTGTGAGCATCAGAAACCAAGTTTTGGGGTGGAGACAGATACAGTATCCCACAAACTTCACGGATTGATATCACTGGAGGTAAGAGAGATTTTTTTTTTGTTTGTTATTTGTGTGAAAATAAAGCCCACACTCAAACCGTTCACTACAGGTTATTAGCCTAAAATGACGTCCGATCCACAAACGTTATGATCCCACAAGATTTACAGCAAATTCCGAAACAAAAGGAGATATAATTTATTCTTTCTCCACCTCCCTGGTCTTTATATAGCTTTGTAAGAGGAACTCTGGTAGCTCAGACGATATCATTAGATCATCATGATATGAGTCAGGCCTGACCTAATGGCTCTAAGAGAGGAACATTAACCACATTTATGCTTCCTCTCCTCTCAGCACCCTTCTCTTCTGTCTGTATAGATCTTTCTCTCAAATATATCCAAGACACGTGGCACCACCACAGTGATGTTTTAATCCAGCCTTCTACCAGGAATTGCATTTGTTGCATTTATTCATGGGAATTTAAAATGAACTATATTTTCCTTGTAATGTTTCTTGTTTGCTGCATTTGTGACTTTACTTTTGTAGTTAATTGTGTGCAGGCAGAGAGTAGTCTACTTGTTTTTAAACATATATATTTACATACTTTTTCCCCGCACTGTTTGGAATTCACAACGCTGTTACACCACGTAATTGAAAGGGACATGTTTATAGCCATTAAAGGTGAAATCCACCACATTTAACACATAAAGGTCACTTTCCTTGTCATGAAAAGAGGCCTGTGAAAATAGTTGTTTATTGTATTCTGTGGCTCTGGAGGAGCTATGTCATGACTGAGAAAATAACCCTGATGAAGTCATTAGTTTTGGGTTTAGAGCCTACAAATGACCACGGGGAGTCTGTGTTACAAACTGGGAGAAAGAGAGCTATTTGGGCTGGCTTTCCACGGATACGTGCCTGAAAAGCAAAACTCAAATACAATCCTTGATGCATTTGGTGTGTGAGTCTATTGGTCTACTTTGGGATCTTGAAAATAATTTAGAAGTTGATTGACTACTGGTTTAAAGAGTGCCTGACCTTACAAAAGGATTAACGCGTTGAAATGAGGATAACACGACTGTGCACGCAAGCTTTAGAAAGATCATGGGAAACCAACTGTAAAATCATTGAAGGATTTGGATGTTAAATGCAGTGAAAGTGTAATAAAAAGGGCTTAAAGACACATTTGGTGGATCTGATGCGTTAGAGTTGCTACTCCACCCTGGAAGATGGGCCTACAACAAAAGCCCTTTCACCCAGACCTCAGGGCGCCAGATACTCAAACACTAGTTAGCAGACTGGAGGAACTGAGCAATGTGCTGTTTTTCCTCTTCTGTTTCCTCTCCCACTCACCCCTGCAGATGGACAGCGCCTCCGAGTTGCTGCACTGCTCGATGAGCTGGTTGCAGCTCTCCACCATGCCCTCCAGCTGAGCCTTGTCACAGGAAACACCCAGGAACTGGGCTAACTGTTGCACCAACGTCCCCAGATCCTGGTGAGGAGAGGAGAGCAGAGCAGAACAATTGGCAGTTATAAAAATTGGAACTATATGAAAGCGTTATCACACACAAATACATAGAAAACTGCCTCGCTCGTAAATTCTTAGGCAGGGATTCTGTTTCCCCAAAGAGCATCCACTGTGGAGAACACACAGTTCCCTATGATTACACAATCTATGTGGCATAAAGGTGAGAAAGACGGGCTGTGAACATATGAGCCGTAAGGACGAAATGTACAGCTCTGTACAGAAAATGCATCATCTAGTATCAGTTAAACATAGCATATACAGTATAGGCTTAGTTTACAGCCCTGGGTTATATATATATATATATATATATATATATATATTCATTGTACACTTCGGTGTGCAATGAATATATATATATATTCGATTAAAGACACAAAATATAACAATGTCAATCAGTTAGCTTTAGATGAACTGGTTGGTAGATTTCGTTGGCTTTGGGCAAAGCCAGGGTAAATGTTAACCCTTATTTCCAGTCTTTATACCAACCTAAGCTGTCTCCTGACTGTAGCTTCCTATCTAGTGATCATCTTATCTAACTCTTGGCAAGAAAACATATGAGTGCATTTCCCCATCTGTCCTTCAAAGCAGCAATCTGCCTTTTTGTAAGGGCACAGGAACAAGCTGTAAACACAACATTGACATTTTATGGACCATATAAAGTTGTTGTGTCGCATTAACAAACAGTTGCCTATTTACATCAAGCCCCCAGGAAGAGCGAACGGGTTTTAAAGACAATTTTTGCTGTGGTTATCAACTTCAATACTTGAATAGTCCTTATTAATATCATTAAATCCCAAAAATGTCATTTATTTTGACTTGTGTTTCTGGCCTACTGATGAATGTAAGTCCAACATTTACTCTCCAGCTCTGATTGGCTCTACACCAACTCCTGAGACAAATATTTGCATCTATAGCTGATTAATGTTCCAATACATTATCTGCTGTTTGGTGCAGGGCAGGTAGGGTACAGTGGGTGTTTCTGCCTTCTTCAGCTGGAAACAAGATGACAGGAGTGAGACTGAACTAAAACATTAAAGTTGCAGACTGGAAAGCCTTTTTTTAATATATATATATATATATATTTCCTTTTTAATGTGGCTAACATACCCCTTTCTCTGCGACCACGAAAGATATTCCATGCAGCACTGGCCAGCTTACTTTTTTTTATTTTATTTTTTTTTATGTTTTTATCCAAAAACATTTCCATTGATTTCTATCAAGCAGACACATTTTCATGCAAGTAAAAAAAAAAAAAAAAAAAAAAGAAACATTTCAAATGAGCTCTCTCTGTAAGCACTTGCTTCACTTATGGCAATTTATATCAGGTAAAGGATAAATACCCTCACAATACACAGAGAAATACAGCTTCTCAGATACAGTATGTTTCAAAAGACATACAATGAAGAGTTGATTGTGTATTGGAAGAGACGAGTATGCTATATGGTAAGTTACTCCTTACAGAGCCTTACATACCAGAACAACGGTTGAACGTTAGCAATGTTTGAAGGATGACAGTCACAAGTTACCACGTGACCACTCAGGTACAGGGTCAGGGGTCATCTCTTGACTGAGCATGTGCACTCCGCTGTAGAGGCCTTATACTCTGTATGCTGTGTGTCTCTTTTCCAAAAGATGATTAAAGACTCAGAAGGACATCTCTGTGACTACTTTATTGCTGAATTTCCACCACATTTCTTTCTTTATTCATACTGATAATGTTCAAACATAATGTTAGATCAACTGCATTCTCCTTACCGTTCTAAGAAATCTATTCTAAGAAAAGCCTATCTGCAAAACAGAGGACATGTTTGAGTCCGTGCCTCGTAAAAGTGATAACCCTGATAATGTAAAAAGGGACCTTTGACAAAGCAAAGGGCAAATATTGATTTGACATATTATGTTCCTTTTAAGGAATTTCACACTAGAATGTTCTCTACAAAAGCTAGACAGGATGCATGTGTCCGACACGTTGTATGAAAAGACGTAGGCTATAGAGAAGGTTAAAAACTGAAGGTTAAAATAGGTCATGGCTGGTTAAAAAACTGATGGGGACGGGCCTTGAATTAGGAAGGAAATCTAATTCTGACTCTGGTTTTGAAAAGAAAAAAGAAAAGTTTTCTTTAACTGCATGGACTTTGTCAGCATAGGCGTGAGGTGCACGTCCCCCCCAATGTCAAGGCACTGCTGAATTGTCCCTAACGATATTTTTTACGGATCATATGATCAAGTCATTTTAACAAACATTGTGGAGATTGTGAGATAAATGCAGAGATTTGTGTGTTTTTTGCAACAAAAAAATAATCAACTTTTTTGATGAAGAGTGAAAGAGAGAGATGTGGGGGGTACCTGATATGATGTCTTTAACATTTCAAATATGGAAAAACAGTGACAAGATTTTGCATTGCATTTTGCATGAACTCCCTGTCTGAGGATCTTAGCGTTGCAGAATCAGTAACTTCTTCTTCCGTAGAAAAATTGTCTCGCATGAAACCGGTCCGTGGTGCAAAAAGGTCGGGGACCGCTGGGTTACAAGATTGACTGGGTGATGACTTGTAATATCAAAATAAGAGCTTGCAGACAAAGGCTTAAAAGAAAACCATAAGAGGCTGTTGTGATGTTACCTTGTACATGTCTTCATATTTTAAGAAGAGGACATTAGAGTCCATCCGATGTTCCCAAAATTCCTGAACATGTTCAAACCAGGAACCATATCCCACTGTGAGAAAGAGAGAGAGCGACACATACAGCTGGATGAATTTACAGTAGTCTGAGAGACAAAACAGTAGAGGAGTTCACTGACTTGAAATCAGATGGAAGGTCACAGTGTCCCAGTCCTCCTACATACTTACGCTTGTCATGCATGAAGCGCCGGCAGAACTCCTGGAAGGTTCCCCGGTAGCTCATGGTCCTGAGACTGCGGTGGAACTGGTAGTAGGACACCACCAGGTCCTTAGGGTTCCGAGCCATGTAGATCACCTGGAAGAGAAGCACAACAGAGTCGCTGTAGTCAGATACATGATACTAGTCCCAGGCTCTGCTGTTGGTGCCGTCCTCTAGAATTTGGTTAATTGAGCTAATGGAATATGTCATCTTTCAAAGACTGCATGTACTACACTATGGTAGAAAATACAAATATTAATAATAATATAAATAACATTTATTAATTAACCTTTTGATTGAATAAAATAATAATTTGCATGAAGCATTTGTTTCATGTGGTCCTGCTTAGGTGGCAATTTATTTATCTCAGTTGGGGTTTTTCAGAAACAAACAGGATTGTATTTCTTTAAACTTTTATATTTTATATATGTTGTATATACACATATTATTATTTTTATTTTATTTGATAGTACATTAGAGGATACACATATGCATATTATAAGTATTGATGATTGATTATTTTGATCTATTTAATAACTTATTTATTGTCATGTTATCATTAGATTTCACTCCAGCATATTACTATATATTGTATTATATACAATCAAATGTATCACTGTCCCAGTTTGCTCACCGGAATTGCACCTATATGACCTATTTTTAGAAATGTATTACATTGACACATGACAAATGTTTTATGTAGACCGGCTTAGGGTATCACACAAAATACAGCTTTCTAATTTCAATAAAATGTTTATTTCTTCTACTGTATCTGCATGTAGAGTTTACTTTAGAGTTCTGCCTGAACTCATGTTATGCTATTAAATAGAATACAATCCAGGGCACAACACAACTACAACCAACAACTACAACTACAATGTGCAACAACTGCACATGCACTGTCCAGTCTCGGCGGACTGACCTTGGCCTCTCCGTTGTGCATGGCTGTGGGAAGGAATCGATAGGGAAGATGGCTTTTGATCAGACGAGGAGATGTCAGCTCCTGTGGAAACACAGAGGAAGTTATTACTTTAATCTGTATTCTGTTTTCCCTTATCTCTTCTGCAGAATGCTCTGTTGGTGCTATGTGCGTCTTATCGTCACTTATCTGTCGTTCCATTTCTTGGAAAATGTGCTTCTTGTTATACAGTAGCATGCAATGTTGAAATTCCAGCTAGCCACAATATTATCACTGTGTCTGTTCTTGCATGTGGTGTTGATATTATTAAATTATTTGGCCAATAATAATTATTATTATTATTAGGTGAATGTGATCTGTTGGTCTTGTAATAACAACAATGGAACTTAAGCACATGTGTGAATATAGATCATCACAGCCATTATTTATTTTGTTGAAACACATTTAAGTTTCATATGTTGAAGGCATTTCGCTGAAAGGACGTTAAGTGCATTTCAATCCACCTGTTGTTTTTTTGCAATTTTCAACTTACATAAGTCAGAGTCCCAGTAGCCCCTAGTATGAATCTACCTCTAAAAAGAAAAACAGGATCCTACATTCCCTGCCTGGTAAATGTCTGCATATTTCACAAACCACACCCTCAGGCATTCTGTAATAAACATGTACCACAAGCTGAAATGACATCAAAGGGGATTTTGTTTTTCATAACAAGACATTATACAAGTGTTTTCAAAGTTCCCATCATGACTAATTTGACCTTTAATAGAAAATCAGTGTTGTGAGAAAGGGTGATGGGATTGGTCGGGGGGATTTTGATCCCTTCAAATCATTACATTCTGGACGATGGTCGACGGTTGGTTCGGAGTTTAAGAAAGTTGATCTGAGATAGACAGCTTTCAGATTACCACTAGCTATTCAGAAAACAAATCCAGAAATGTGCATCACTCAGCAGGGGCTTGCTGCCTCGCTGTTTGGACAGACAGTCCTTGTCTAGCCTTGTTTTGATTGCGCTGGTGTAAAGTCGAGACAAGCATCCTCTCATGTTTCACATCTAAAAAGGGTGTTGGTTTGTCGTAAAGCTGCCACACCCAAGGTATACTCGCGACAATGCAGAGTCATTCATTATTTTTGCTTAATCTAAAAGCCCCTGCAGACCAAGAACTGATTCCAGCCACATTACCTGTATGATGTCCAGGCCAGGTTGGGGGTACTCTAAGACCGGCAGCTGCTCATCGATGTTCATGAGGCCGATCTCATCTGGGTCTGCTCCCTGACTCACCAGATACACGATCTCCTGAAGTAGACTGGTGCCTACGAGGGGAGAGAACAGAGCCAGAGGACTATTAGTCCTGGGATCTCAGGGAGAGGACAATGGAGGGGTTGTATACAGAGGATGAACTTAGTTAAAAAAAAAAAATAAAATTATAATAACTTTTGCAATGTTAGCTGAAAGAGTGTGTCAGCAAAACTCTTGTGATCACAGAAGGGCCAAACATACCTGTGGTTCTCAGTGTGTGAGAGTGGAAAGGTTAGCTGCCCCAATCCAATGTACTATCCATGTGTTATTATATTTTAAAAAGGCAATAAAACATATCACGCATATAAATAAATTCAATTAAAAAAAACACCAAAAAAAAAAAAAATGTAATTGGTCAAATAATGTGTTATTTGAAAGGTCTCAGTTGTAGTGATTTATTATATTCTGCATTATATTCTGCAGTTCCTCCTTGCTCTCATCATCATCATTCCCATAAGCTGGGAATGATAAAAGCCCTCTTCACTACCTGCCCAGCGCCGGCTAAGTTGGCGCCTTGCTGGTGAACATAATGGAGCATTTAGCACTTAAAAAGCGAAATATTTTTCATAGGAGTTAGTGGAGACCAAAACAGAGCTCATATTAGAGTGATTATTAGAAGTATATTCATCATGGTGGGCAGAGTCATGACTCCAAATGAATGCCAATGTTGCTCCGCATCAGAAGGTTAAAAGAAAATGCTTGCTAACATATTTGCTGTTAGTAATAAGGTGTTATATATAATATATATATATATATATATATTATATGTGAGGTGTTGTGTTTCAGCTTGTTTTACTGTCCCCGCTGACCCAAACAATACAAATGCATGGAGCTTTAAACAAAAAAAAAAAACTGCTCCACTGACATAGCATTGCACATTTTCAGACTCACAATAGGCAGTTTAAAAAAAAAAAACTGAATTATCCAAATCAATGCAGCCGAATCACCTTCCTTATTCCACACATTCTTCTTCCTTGTCAAAACCTGGTGCCTACATTACCCACAATGCAACTAGACCACAGGAAAATAAATACTTTTTCACTTTTTGTTGATTCAATCCTAAACCTGCTGCTCTCAACAACAGTCACTTATCAAGTAAACATACCGATCAATACCTGCATCAAAGCAGAGTCTTTCTCATCAATACATTGTTTTATCTGTTACCATGCCGATCTGTGTTGTCCCTGCGGTTCTTTTTGGTTGGCAGATGTGCTTGCATGTGCCAGTCCAATTTGACATGCCCCCACACACCTTAGGAAAACAAAAGTTTAAAAACACAACAGAATGAGGGCTGCTATAAGACCCCACCACAGGCCTGAAACACTCCTACAGTAAGCAGTGTGGGGCCTCAGGCTGGCCACATGCTGGCTGTGCAACCATGTCGTGCTTTATTTAGTCAGTTCCTTTAAAAGGCTCTTAAAGAAATCTTTTATGTCTCATTTGTGCCAGTTATGATGTATTTCTGCATTCATGAAAGGGTCCAGTTATATTTAATTCTTAAAAATCCGATTTACCAGATTCTTAGTAATGTTTGACAGCGTGTGTCCTTAATTTTAGACAGAAGACAGAACAAAAACAGCTTCTCATTTCTACGCAATTTTCCTCACTAATTGATGAGCAATGTAGAGGACATGTAAACAAAGGACATGTAACAGCAATCTGTATTGTTGAATTGTCGCGCCACACTAATGTTACCCTAAACTCTGACAGCACCCAGGACCACAGGGAAGCACACAGTTGGCGTGTTAGTGGAGTACAGAGCTAAACTGTAACCTCAGAAAGAATGTGCTCATTGGCTTCGGAAATAACACTTGGCGATGACTGTGAATAGTAATCTAACTCGCGGTATTATCTTCAATTAGGCCTTTAGCAGATAAACATCACCTTTAATCGATTCCTCACACTTTTGCTCTCGTGTTTTGTGGCTTACAAGATGACATCACCCCAAACTTTTGAATGCAACTGTACACATACAACCTCGGATTGTTTGCAAAGCCGTGGGCCACACAAAGTCACAAAATGTCCCAAAACCTCACCCCACCTGAGTGTTGAAGTGGGCAGAAATGTTATTCCAAATTGGCTCGGGGAGCAGTTTAACAGGAGTCCATGACATCGGTTTTCATGGCCGAGGAGCGCCACACTAGCCAAAGATCAACATGCAAGGCCAGTGTAAAGCACACCACCTTTGGACTCATGGAAATGTTTTCTGTAGTTGAATCCAGAGGAATCTGTGTTTGGTGGATGCCAGGAGAATGTGACCTGCCTGAACTGTAAGGTTTGCTTGATTTATGTCAGCAACATTTTCCCAAAGTGTAGGCCCATGTTAATACTTCCCTATCCTTGTTAAGCGTAGGTCTTTATCTCAGCTGCTGTCTCTGCTTTTTCTTTCACTTCTTTCAACACTTGAACAAAGAAAACTCAGTGTCATCATTTAGTTTAAAGGGGCACTTTTGTGTTACACCTGCATAAAGCTGGGGATGTTGCGAGAGACGAAACTGACGTAGCAGAGATTGAGAAATTCTGATTTGTAGTCTACAAGGTTCAAGCTCCAAAAAAAATCAATGAATCCTACCCTTCCCATAATGCAATTAGCTTTCATTAGAATCTCCCTGCCTGGTCCACATCTTTCAAACTCAATGTACCGAGTTTCCGAGTGCAGGTAAAAATATGTGGTCTGCAAGTCCAAACTAAGATAACCCTAATGACGTTGTCAGGGATATTTTCTCAGAAAGCTCACAGAAGACATTATACTGTTCAACAATTTTTCCAAGACGGAATCATGCTCCCCATGACTAGTGGTGATTGCGTGCTTGTTTAAATTTGCATCGTTTCAATTTTTCAAACTTCTGATTGCAGCACACACCATGCAGACTGAGGAGAGAGAGAGAGAGAGAGAGAGAGTGTGTGCGTGTGTCTGTGTGTAGACATCATTGAGCGTATGGCTGATGTCAAAACACCATAAATGCACTGCCATCATATACTGTAGTAGAGCAACCCCGCACTCTCACCTCCCTCTGTTTATCGTATCATGCAAATCCCATTGGCCACGACCGTCACATGTGAGCCAATGGCCTCACAGCTTTGCAGCATCTCAACCATGTGCCCTGCCGTGTGCTTTCTTTCTCTCTGCACCAGAAGAGGATAGATACACCAACATGGAACAGCGGGAAGAAAACGGGTTCCTGCTTTTGGATGTTTCTCTCATGTGCAAACGAAACAGTAGAGTTCTTTGGATATACATTCATGTATCACTGTTTTCACTCCACAATGTCGTCTTACAGTTCGGGGGACATGAAACGTATTTGTGTATGTCCTTGTATTTTAAAGGGTTTCCAGCACAAGACACAATATATAGATATTGATAGCATTAACATGGTTGATAAGGAAACAGAGGAGGGGACAGCTGCGAGCTGATTTGGAAGCTGGAAAGAACATCAAGTTCAGATCAAGCGTTTATTGTTTCTGTCTACAGATGAGAGGGAACATTCCAAATCCTGCTGTGACAAACGAAAGTGCGCGTTTGAAAAGTGAAGCCAATGCTTTAAACCTGCATTCTTTCTAATGGTTGCAAAAAAACAAGTCACAGAGGGTTGCAAAAAAGCCCATGAGAAAATGACCCTATTTCTCACTTCATTAATTACCTCAGATAACATTTTCCTAATGAGTTTATGGTCTCACTCGCTTGTTTAAAGTCTTCTTTAACACAGCATGATGGTTTTTTTTGGGGGGTTTTTTATAATTATTTGATATTATTTAAAGAATTGCACTTTTCTTTCCGCTGTCTATATACTATACTGAGTTCCAGGAGAGTCTAAATGTATCATGACCGTATACAGTTAGCACAAGGCCTCTCTGCGTGGAACGGTATGGGATGCAGCACAAATATCTGCTTGCAGGACAAAACCCAAACAGGAAGCAGCACGGTCAGTTACACACAAGAGAGTTTGGCTCTATTGCCGTCTCTCACAGTATCATGTAACAGAATGAGTACAACAGTATGATGCAGCAACGCGATACGCTCACTAACGTCTGCATTCAAATGCATTCATGCAATTAAAGCCATCAAGCATCATTCATTGTCGTATTAAAATACACTGTATGCTTTCATCATCAGTCATGTGCTGCTTTACCTCATTAAACCCTATTAGACCCCTCTAGTATTTTGGCCTGTTTTTCAAACCCTCTTATTTTCAGGCTCCTGGTATTGTCACAGTATAATCGGCCCTGAACCCTCACCTTGTCCTCACAGCCACCAGGAGGCTGAGATCACTGGGATTTGTGGATTCGCTCAGAGGCGAAGTCTGCGTAATTTGTTCTCATCAAGTTCAACTTTGGTGAACTCTGAAATGGAGAGAATCTCTGGGAGCTAGTGTTGGTGACCAGCACTATACTGCTATCGAGTTAGCAGTTAGCTCACAGGCTACATCAGTTCACTATTAGTGTGGAAGCTTCTAGCCCAAATACTTTGCAAAGACACACAGATTAATTTCACTATATCATTTTTGGTGTCACCAGACCTTTATAGCCTGCTGCTTCTCTTTTCAGGTCAGGCTTGTCACTCAAATGTCATATGTTTAGCATGTGACAGTGATGGATATAAGCGAATATCATTATGCCAGAGATATGAGAACCAGGGCCATTGTCAGAATGCTGCACTTTGTTTTTCTTCAAAGTCAGGCTACAGCTTAGGAAACATACTGGATGTGTGTTTTGTAATGGAAATGTTAGAGATGCATTGGTGATTCATTTTCCCTGTTGATGATCACTTTCTGTGCATTTTTGACTTTCATCGGGCCCACAGGTGTTCCTATGCTACTGAGATGCGAAACAAGAACAAGAAATATAATTCCCACGACAATAATCAAAACTCCCTCTGCCCTTCTGCATGCACTAACAGCGAGATCCAACTGCCCACCGGCCGTCACATGACCGGACCCACCCAGCGCACAGCGGGGCACCGAGCTCCAGCCAGGCTGCAGCAACGCTGCGCAACGACACTCCGAAGCTGGATGTAAACACCAACTTCCATCTGTGTCTGATAGCGCGTGTGGCTATTATGGGGGCTTGTGAAGGCCCGCTTAGACGTTTAGGCTAACTGACGCACTATCAGGGCATTAATCGATTTATTATGACTCCATTTGTGGGCATGTGAAGGCTTGATAGAGGCCTATAAGATGTAGTTCTGCTGCACAAGCGCAATATAAACAGGTATATTAGATAACTGTGACCCACCCATTGATGTTAAATATGAAACATGCCTGATTTGCAACTTTATGGTGTGCATGCAAAATGAACCCTATTACTCATTACGCCTGTGGGTTGTAATATGCTCGCTCTGTGCTAGTAGTTATATTTACAATGAAACTTTGATCATCACAAGGAAAGCCTGCAGTCTCCGCTGCAGCACATAGCAGGAAATAGACAAGAAATGTGCGGATACGGAGAGCTCCTTGGCGAAGGTGACGCAGAGGCTTGTTTACCTGACTTTGGGTAGGTGACAATCCATATATCGCTACTTCTGAGGGAGAAGTTGGCGATCTCCTCCATCTTCCCTCTGCAGAAGGGCGGCAGCCGCACTCCATCAAACTCGAAGTATTTGCTCTCAAACTCAATCGGCGTGCTCGGCGTGTCTGCCTCGCTCTCGGCCATCCTCGAAACGAGCCGCCAGTGCACGAACAAAAAAACGCGCACACCCACGCGAACAGTTTTTCAAACAGTCAATCAAACGTGAGGATTATGATGGTGATGGTGAGGTTGATTTTAAAACAGCGCTGCTGTGGATGCTGCACGGCAGGCGGGCGACTTGACAAACAGCCAATCACGTGGGAGAGAAGTGATGTAATGCGCGCGGACGAGTCCCAGCATCAGGACCACTCTCGCCGAGCTCGAGGATGCGCGCGACTGCAGAAGAAGGATGCTTCCCAACACATTTTACAGATTTACACGCAGTAAAACGTACCATAGGGCTGCTGTAATAATCCTATTACATGATGTTAGTGCATCATACAGCCTACTCTATTACCATTAGGCCTACATTATATAACCTTTATTATTGGGTCTAATAATGTCAGTCTTATAGCTTTTATAGTAATTGAGTGTTTTTAAATGTGCTAATTGTGTGCTGTGTTTATAATATAACAGTAATATAACATACACATCATACTTTAATACCTAATATAAAATCAACACGCAGCTAAATGTTTTCTAAACAATGACGACAAACTATACAAACTAAGCAAATGTCCCAACGAAACCAAATCTTTCTTCCTTGAAGGCTCTATTCTCGTAAACACACACATCAGTAAAAAGGATAACGGTCTATCACCCTTATAGAGAGTCTATGATCACCATAGACATATTAAACAGGTGGGAGAAATATGCAAATAACCGTTAAGGAAAGAAAACAGAAGAAGGGGGAGGGTTTGTTTCACTTTTACATTATTTTCTATTTTTAAAGGTCGTCGTGACGTAACTGCGTGATGTCCATCCCACTTGCTGGTGATTGGCTCTTGTGTGACAAAGGAACTGACGGACGTGCCTTGGTCCAATCATGCTCTGAGGGACAAATGTTGCATTAACTGTTCCTCGTAAATATCGAACATATTATTATCTAACAAAGCTACAGGCACATTCAGTGACTTCATGCAGCCTCATGTTCCTAAAGTGCGTACATGTAAACAATACAATTGCAATGCCGCTGTTATATTTTGAAATAATACTATAATTCCTTTCGAGGAAGAGGTCCCACAAGACGTACTACTCGACCACTCGTGCGAGCGGTCTAATACTTCTGACAGCACCTGAAGGCATCACCAGAAGTTCGTCCTCCCCGTACTTCCATCTAAAGAGCCAGTTGTTGACCTGTGGAGTCAGTTATCCAAGCTGCCTCTCTCCTTGGAGCCGGGTTATCAGCCGTGCGACCCTCACCACTAGGTGATCTGTCTGCTCTCAGGGCTCGCGAGCCGGGGCATGCCACCGCCATGGTCGACCTAAATGGCGGCTGGAATCTGTCTTTCGCCGGGTGTGGGTTTCTGGGGATTTACCACATCGGAGTTGCCAGCTGCCTCCAGGAGAAAGCGCCCTACCTCATCCAAGGTGCCACCAACTTGTACGGGGCCTCAGCCGGTGCCCTGACCGCCTCGGTGCTCGCCAGCCAGGCGCCCTTAAGTAAGATGAACCGCTGTGGCCTGGGGCTTTATACACACTTGTGACAGAACATGTAGGACACAGGAAGCCCTATATTATTATTGTGTTATACTATTGTTATAGTTATTATTTATGGTTAACTATACAACGCTATTACTACACTACTACACTTGTGCCAGCCTATGTCTCACATCCCATACTATATCACAATGTACCTTATGACACTATATTAGAGTACCGTTTACTTAATCATACTGCTGTTACTTTTATACTTTATTCTTTAAATGTGGTCTACTGCATTGTTGTTGTTGTTTTGATATATTGAACTACAATACATATAATGTATGCAATATATATTTGGGAAATGTCAGTTCAACATCTTTCAGTTCAGTTATTGGCTTGAGAAAACAGATTTCATTTGAGTCGATTTCAGTACATTTTAGTTGAATTTCTTGACATAACGGCCCCAAAGGTGTCTTTATTTGCATATAGGCCTCGAAATACCGACATATATCATACATGTACTTTCCATATTTTCCATATATGAAACATAGGTGTAGACTTCCCAGTGTCCAAAACATTCTTCTGTCAGGTGCCCTTTCGCTTTCTCTCCCGTGATTGAGCAATCACAATTTATCAGCAGACACACCTATCAGCCAACTAGAAGCTGCGTTGATCACAGCATGGGCTCGTAAGAGGGCTCGCTAAGGTCACTGTTGGTCACTGACTCCTGGTAGCTTCAGTGATTGATCCAGTCGCAGGTTAACACTTGAAGATGTGTTTATTTGTTCGCAGTCGATTGATCACAATGAATTCTCCTGAGCCTAAACTCTTTCTCATTTTTAGCTAAATGTTGTGAAGATGTGATCGAGGTGGCAAAAGAGGCCAGGAAGAGGAACCTTGGCCCCCTTCACCCCAACTTCAATCTGGTCAAGGTGATAAAGTCTGGCCTCAATCGTGACCTGCCCTCTGACGCACATGTCCTGGCCTCGGGGCGGCTGTGTGTTTCGCTGACCAGAGTGTCTGACGGGGAAAACGTGCTTGTGTCGGAGTTTAACACCAAAGACGAACTCATCCAGGTGCGGTAGTTGGGGACAATGCGATCTTTAAAATCTGGAGAAGCCTCTAGGGCCTCCGTTACAATATTCCAAGCCACAGGAAGTGGATTTACTCTGGTTTAACCCTGCACTTTGTCCACAGGCACTGATCTGTAGCTGTTTCATTCCCATCTACTGCGGGATGATCCCTCCGTCTTTCAGAGGAGTGGTAGGTATCTGTCTATCTTGAATTGCTACTCATCAAGGTTTAGCTTTGGTGTGCACAATTATTTGTACGAAATCGTATTTCTATTACTCTTCTAGAATAGTCACAGTGTTTGCTTCATTACATGTTTAAAACCATTCATTAGGAACCATGCAGCCATATGACTGAAACTAAAGTAAAAAGAAGTAGAACGTTTCAGTGGCAAAGAAAGATAGAAATCACACATAGGTCTTTTTTTCTTTTCAGATATCAGATATGGGAAATCCTCGTGAATCTGAATGTGGAAACGTTGTATTAAAAGTAGATCATATTCTGTCATTTGAAGATCATCTGGATTACCTTTCTGGTACAGCTGTGATCCAAAAACACCTATTATATGACTATTCCAGTAAACTTTCAAAATAGGACTGGGAGAATACTGTGCTGAAAAAATAGGTAAAAGTGCAAGGCTGCTATGAGATCATCTTTTTACCCTCGGTAAAATGTTTCGAAAAAGAGACTTTTTGGACTTTGACAGTGATCTATTCTAATTGACCGGCTTCTGTGTTTTGTTCTGCTTCCTCTCCTCTGTTGCCAGGTCATACGCACTCATAACTAAGTCAATCAGATTGGATTCAGATAACGTCATTCGGCAATGACAAAATACAAAGGTCAAGTGCGTCGTAATGAAGAAATATAATGTAGCAACCAGATGACATAAAATATAATAAAAGTGCCAACAATACTTATACAACTCCAGCTTAAAATGCAAACATGAATTAATGTAGTTACCAAAAACAGCTGTCCGTTTAGGTATTGAAAGTGTCAGCTTGAAATGTAAGTGCTGGAAGGAGTTGGGATTAATCACTGCAACAAACCAACATTTCAGTTGAAGTGAAACTGCTGACAGTTGAAGTGGATTCTTTAAAAGGAGTTGAGCTACAGGTGACCGCAGTTGAAATACAAAGGTCAAGGGCTTTACAATTAAGACTGATAAAAGTACTCAACCGGACGACACCAAGTATAGTACAGACAGGAATAATAGGTGCAAATAATAACTATACAGTTCCAAACAACTGAACCCCCCCCTCCATACACACACACACACACACACACACACACACACACACACACACACACACACACACACACACACGTACTCTCTTTGTGGACGTCTTGGTGCATTTCACCCTGTCTGTATGCACATACAGTGTTCTGCAGCTCTTATCCGTGGATTCTGTACATTGTGTACTTTCTGAGCCCATTGACTTTAGAGCCTAATTAAGTGTGACTCAACAGCTCTGTGCATGAGTGCATTAACTTGAGGCTTGACACCCTGTGGACAAATAGTATTGCTTAACATCTTAACTGGTGGTGTATTTGTTGAGAATCAAAAGTTCATTAGTAGACATTTGTTAGAGCAAACTTTAGAAAGTTTCGACCCCTTAGACACCCCCGTATTTTCCTTATAATAATGTATATATACTTTCCTGATATTTAACTGTAAATTCTTAGCAAAGTTATTTGAAAGGACTATGTCATTTGGTACTAATAACAAGAAAAATGGATATGGAAAACTGTAATTATCACAGCCAGTGAGATTAAAATAGTCCCGATACTAATGTAGTAAATCAGTAAGAAATGAATCAATGTATGTGAATGTGTCAAAATACACATTTCTATACTGTGTATGCACACTGAATGATCCTGCGCTCCATTTCCTCACTGACCTATATTCTGCTAAACTGGCAGTTACTAACACAGACGCAACATTTTTTGACCCGTTTGATCCGCAGGCAGCATCTCTGCCAAGCCGAAGGGGATTTTAAAACTATCACTTGGAATAAAGTTAATCCTGTCTCAATGACGTTTTAAGCTTCAAATGATAAAAACATTTTTTAAAAACCTTTCCTTTTCTAATGTTCTCGAGGTGAAAATGCAACTGAGGCATTTCATTACATAAATAGATGGGTAAAGTCTCTGAATATGATGTCAGCCATACAGACAAAGATGTTAGTGTTAGCGAGCTGTGACTAAGAGTGAATTGGCTTCTTGTTTTCGTACAGTGTGCTTGGGGTTTTGATTTTGAAAGTGTTTTTAAGATATTGTGTCAGGGCAATCGCAGGGAACAAGGGAATAGTTCAAAGTAGCATGCATTGTCAAGAACAGTAGAGTTACTCTGTCAATAATGAAAGTAGGTACATGCTTTTATTTCTGTCTCTTTGCCCGTTTCTGTGTCTTTAGCGTTACGTGGATGGCGGAATCAGTGACAACCTGCCGCAGTCGAAGCTGAAGAACACCATCACCATCTCTCCCTTCTCTGGCGAGTGTGACATCTGTCCCCGCGACAAGTCCACCAGCTTCCACGAGCTGCGCTTCACCAACACCAGCATCCAGATGAACCTGGGCAACATGTACCGCCTCAGCAGGGCCCTTTTCCCGCCAGAACCCAAGGTAGGTAATGTTTCATCATGGGAGGAGGGACTTCCTGGTTTATTTGTTTTTCAGATTGCGTAAAACGTGCGGTTGATAATGTGTGACAAAAAAACAAAATGTGGAACAAGACTAGAAACATTATGCAAACTGGTAAGTGCATTTTTTTGGACAGAATGAAACATTACGTTTGGTTTACGATGCTGACCGTGCTTAAACTCCACTCACACTTCAAGTCCATTTAAAACAGAACTATTAAATTATTAAATATTTTTCAAAATATCAACATTGGTTCCAATTACTGTGTTTAACGTGACCAGAATTATTGTAATGAACCCACAGAGAATTACCATCCAAACATTGTAATCTCCTTTGCGGATTGTTTTGGTTTTCAGACCCAACACATCAAAAGTTATTGACTAGCGTGTGCAGCTAAACAGATAAAGAACTTTAATAAAGTACTGAGATGTCAACGTTGTGTTTTTAGCTTGTTCTGCTGCAGCTTTAATGATGTGAGAACATGTAACACTAAAAAGAAGAAATAGCAATAATAACCTCTTTCATATAAATATGTAATGTATTTGCAATAAAACATACCCTTGCTCTGGTGATTAATATTAGAAAAAACATTTTAAATAACTATTGTTTTTTATAAATAATATTACTGAGTGAGTTTGCTCATTTTATGACTTTTCTCTACTTTAACATTTACCAGCATCACCCTATAATCACTACTAGTTGCCAAAGTGGCCACTGTCAAAAGTGACATAATATATATATTTATCATGCATCACAGGTTTTCATAGCTTCTTCTTTGAGATTTTAGTTCAAATCTCGATTGGACTAACAAACATATGCGACCACATAGCTTGGACACAAGTCGTCCTACCACAGCTCGTTGAACGTTAACATTTACTTTGATCTGCAAACATCTGCTGAACGAACACCATCCACAGTGAGGAACCCACACGCTCAGAGGCTGCTGGATTTAGGGCGGGAAACACCCGCAGCACGCCAGCATCCATCAAAGTAATTCCAAGTTTTAAGACGTGTGCCTCACTGTCACAGGTGGATAAAGTCCCTTTGAGACACACAGAGAGCTGGAATGGACAAAGTGCAATGGAGTGTTATTGCTGTGATTCATACACAGATCACTTAGGCTCGAGATTTTTGTGCCTTCCCTCCGTGACATGTTTCGCTTCCCCTCCCTTCTCAATCTTTCTCCGTTCATTGACAGGAAGTAGCATCTTGTACCTTCTGCCAATGTTTTCACCTTCTGTCACTCTCCTTTAAGTCCGTCTTTTCCTCTTGTTATTCTCCGGCTCTGTGATTATTGCTAGGTAACCTTTAAGATGATGCTCTTAGGTGGAGCTTTGTTGTTGTCATACAGCTGCTCACCACTCCCCTCACATGCGTATGATGCCGCGCTTATGTTATGTAATTGGCTGCACATATCTGTGTGATGGGGAGTTGTGTTCTTACTTCATTCCTAGAGAGAAGAATTACCTCTCTGTTACACACCACATGAAAAACAAGTCTACCCATACATGGTTCACACACACACACACACACACACACGCTTGACTGCGAACTCTGTGTATTTCGTGTGTTCGTTCAGTTTGGCATGGCACACATTTCCTTTTTTAGGTAAGCATTTACTGTGTCATCATTAAATGAGAAACATATGCTGAAAGGACGACGATTTTGCTTTTGTGTCTTTAATAACTGGCTGAATTATTTTTGTGGCAAGTATTTTCCATGCCACATAGAAATCAAACCGAAACACAGAGAAGAAATTGAAGAAGTGTATTGTATTTTTACATATTTACATTTTTCCATTGCCCTCTGCTGGACAACACTGAAATGCACTTTGTTTTCAAATAAGTGTCCTTTTAACATATGTTTTTCATTTAATTATGACAGTAAATGCATACATAAAAATTAGAATACAATAGATATTGTTATTCACTTTTTTGTATTTTTATTTAGGCATCCTAGATCTTTCATAGTGTGGAGCAAAAGCCGTGAGGAAACTAGTTTTCCTTAGATCATTTTAGCATAGGCATAAATAGTTTCAGCATATAACTCTCCATAAAACACAGATTGTGATTTTTACACTTCGCTTTGTGTATGATTTAAACGAACAGATACAAAATGTCCATTATTGAGCTTTAGAGATGTTTTGGCTTCACCACAGTCGCCATGTACAACAATAAATAAAACAAGTGTGAAAGCCAAAAATGTACAAAAATGACTACAACAAAAAATAAAATAAAATGAGTTAAGTGTGAAAAGGACAGATTTTTGTTTCCCCATATATAACAGACTGTTTTCCTTTCCACAGGTACTGGCTGAGATATGTCAGAGCGGTTATAAGGATGCTCTACGCTTCCTTAAAGAAAACAGTAAGTATCCTACTCCTGTGTTACCACACTGACTCTCAGACAAGCTTACCTAGTTCTGCTGCATCCCTCTAGCTTAACCTTTGGACTGTGTCACTCACGGATGTTGTGTTTTTTCTGGTGCCAGACCTGCTGATGCAGGAGCATCCGACCTCGGGCCCCTCCTTGCCCGAGAGTCCGCCCTGCTGCTGCAAGCATACAGAAACCACTAAAGAGTGGGTGCTCCGGAGGCTCCGCCTACTACGCAAACAGCACTGGTGGCTGGATGAGCAGATCGTTCTGCCTACGCCCATCAAGAAAGGTGTGCTGTCATCCAGTACGCTATTGGCTGTGACTAATGAAAATACATTTGATGTTGTAATGCCCCTGTAAAGTAAACATGCTGTGTGTTTGACCGGTCCTTTTCTCTGTGCGTCTGTCAGTGTTCTGTGATGCCTGCCAAGACAAACCTGGCTTGTATGCCAAGGTGTCCGAGTTTCTGCCAGTGAGAGTCGCCTCCTACATGCTCATGCCATACACACTTCCTGTACAGTCGGCATACTCAGTGGCCCAGAGGTGAGTACGGATCTAAACATTGACAATATCTCACTTTTGAGTAAAAGAGAATATGTGACATGTCCGCATGTTATATATTTTGTGTACTTACAATGTCCCAAATGTTTCCAACAATTTCCAAACCTAGAGAAATACGTCATTTTAATCAAGGTACTGGTCCGTTTCATTTGGTCACCTGTAATGCGTTTTGGTCGCCATAAATTGACTTTTTATCCAGTTTTAATCCACATTTTCACAAAAGACTTTTTTAGAACTTGGTTGTTTTTAACTAGATATTTTAACCGGATGTAGAATTTTGGTAATCGGACGTCTGGATCTGAAGTTATCAGAGAAACAAGCCGAGCAAATGAAAGCGTTTGCACGAAAAACACGTTAACAATTAGCTCGCGGCCCCTCTATCCTATGTCCGGCAAACTGCGTTAGAGAAACACTGATTTTTAACGTGAAACTGCTTTATTTAGTGTTTTTACCGGTTTATTTCACGGGGTACGTTTGTTTTGGAAAAGAGAAGCTGACTGCAATGGTGGTGAAGACAACAACTCCCATGATCCCACGCCACCTTACGACACCATAACTCTGTTATAGTTTTGATTGAGAGACTCCTAGTGGCAGAGGATGTCATATTGTGCGTTTAAAACTCATTTCTCATCTGGTAGCTAGAGTCAGGTCCGTGACCAAGTTGCCTGTTTTCTTGTTAAACATCAGTTTAATGTTCTTATAATATTATTTTAATATTTGCTATCTGCCCCAGGTTTGTGGAGTGGATCCCAGAGGTGCCAGCTGATATGCGCTGGCTGTTTGGGGTGGCAGGTAACATGTACCAACAGGCCTGGAAAGGAGCATCAGCCAACTCCATTAGGTGACGGATGATTTTTCATACAGCGCACTCATGCAATTTTCTACCCGCAAGTTACAAACGAAAAAAGGTTGCATATCAAAAAAATGACACAAGATGACATAACAATACATAGAACAGAAGATATGAGAAAGTAATAAAATAATCACAGAAAGAAAGAAAGAAAGAAAAACAAATATAATAATAATAATAATAAAAATAATAATAATAATAATAGTTAGGCTTAATTATTCAGGTAGCATTTACACTTGTCATTTCAAGGGTCTCTTATCCAGATAATATCCAGAGATCATTTAAGCCACATACAGTATGTTTCTTTGTTTTCCCAGCTACATATAAACCCTCCTCCGGTCTAGAAGGAGGTGGTTATGCACCTGAAGCTGTTTGGTAACTGACAAAAACACCAGAAGAACTTTCGCACTGTGGCGGTTTCGTTACCACCATCACAGTTTATCTAGTGTCGGCTAACAACTATCCATAAGCACATGAATGAATCACATTTATGAACGAGTCAGTATAACACCATGAATGCTTTTGAGGAGCGATGGAGGAGCTGTTGCCTACATTCTACGCACAAATCTTTTATTTAAACAAGTGAAATAAACTCTTACACGTCTGTGTTTTTTGACTTTACAGTGAGCCGGGCCTGAGGAAATGCTTGAGTGCGCCGCCTCTGTCTATAGAGTGTGACAAACCCATGCAGAGAGACAACCCGCCCGCTCTTTCCTCCCTCGACCTGCACGGAAGCTACTGGGAGATCCCCAAATCTACCTTCTCCTTCTCCTCCTCCTCGCCCCATCATCATCCTCACGTCATCCCCTCCTCCCCGCAACAAGTCTGCTTCTTTGTCGGCTCGCAGGATGAACCTCACAGCTACGCGCAGTAGTAAAATGATTCAGTACCTCCACTTTGACAATGATGTAACCCCAAATGTCCACTTTCTGTGAGGAGCGGGTGGATTGATGGGTGGCAATAGCAATAAGCAATGGTGTGTAAATGTTTCACGGAAACGCACCTTTATCTTTGACTCTGAACACTCCAGGAAGCACCAACTGTATTATATTTTAATGAGTGCTCTCTGGAAGACAGTGTCGCTCAGGATCAGGGATGTGTTTAATGACCTGTTTTAACGTACATCACAGAAATGTGGCTAGTTCTACCTACACTGTTTGTTTAAAATATACTCTACCGTAGCCTTCATTCCTTATTCCAATACAGTTTGTTGAATCAAGAGTCATTTGTCTGTCGACAAGTGGCTCTCTATTTGTCTGTTTAAATTTTAGATCATGTGGACTTTTACAGTGGTGTGACATCTCCAGGCCTCCAAATGACGACTTTAGGGTGACGTGACGCACCTTCTGGCAGCCATATTGGAAGTCTGCCGGCCGAATTTTTAAACAAGTTTAATCCTGCCAGAAATGGCAAATCTAATTTTTTGAAAACTGAAAAGTTTTGTTTTTGACAGTATTCCGTCAGTGGCTCTGGCTGCAGCTGGAGCTCGGCCCTTCTGATTACTTTGGTGAGACGATTGTTATCATAACCAAGGAAATGATAGCCAAAGCTACAAAAAGTCGTAATAAACTAAAGTGTCCTTTTTACTATGATGATGTCAAGGACTAGACAGTTTACTGCCTCGCAGAACTCTAAATGTTGAGTAAAATAAGTGACTTTACTACTAATAACATGACTGACCTAGCCCATTTTCTCTGTGTGAAGCCAGCAACTGTTCTCCACAGTGGTGTCAGGTGGCTGCTGGGAAACCTTTTGACACAACTACTAAGACGTCATTGGTGTTACTTGAATTGCCAAAATGAAACACTGATGCTGACCAGTGTTATTGTAATATCAGTGTGGTCTGACCTTCAAGCAAATCTGTTTTAGATAACTAATCACTTGAATGCAAAGTGATATTCTCTTTAGATTAAACAATTATAAATCGATCGATTGTTTTGTTTATTTGGGTGTCTTGCTCAAAATGGTGACAAGAGACAACAACCAGGACGGCCATATGACAGATCCTAATAACGTCAAAGAAAGAACATTACCAGAAAGATCAATTGAACAGAAATGTCTTATGATAAATACAGTGTTCGAACCCTAAACCCATTTTCTATAAATCTCACCAAAACAAAAAAATCCGCATTTAAGTGCCAACTCAGTTGATTCCTCAAGTCACCAGACACAAGGCAATGGAGCACAAAATGAAATGTATCCTCAGCACTAGCAAGATCACGAAATAACACATAAACGCACATCTGTAGATTTTAGATGTGATGTGTCGTAATCTTTGATTTGAATGTCGTTTCTAAGCTTTGGCTTTTTCCAAAGTAGGTCATTTATTTTTAACTATAATAAACCCGGGATTACATTCGAAAACATTTTTTAATTAGATTGTATTTGCATTGTCATGGATTACTTTAAATCTTTAAAATATGTCCAATTTAAAGACATGAAACTTTTTATCATGGTATTAAGCCACGAAAGCGTATCTCACATGTTGTAGAGTGCACACAGTACACAAGTAGTTTGTGCTAGTAGACCTCCTGTTTTTGTAAGGGTCATTTGATTTGCCCAACTGTAAAGGCACGGTCACACGTGCCACAAATTAAAGTGGGCCGAGAAAACATCAAGGCTTTGTCGGTGGTGGTTACTGGCCTGTATTCGCACATGTGTGACCGTGCCCTAAATGCTGGAAATGCAAAACACATTTTAATTGGATTTTCAAATGTTTTTAAATGTTTAAAGAGAAAGAAAAAAAAAACATTTGTGGAACTCCTTTGTTTGGTTGTATTTTTGCGTGTTCTTGCCCAGTGACTGACTGACTGGCAGGTAGGTAGACAAGCATTACACAGGAGTAAAACATAACAGTAAATATATCAACACTAGAAGATATATATGTATATATATATATATATAGAGAGAGAGAGAGAGATACTGTATATTCCCTGTATAATACAGTACACAATATAAAGAATACATTGGAATACTAAAACTGAGAATGCAATAAATGTGCTAGAGCTAAAATATAAACATAAGATAACATACTATAGTAGGCTTTTTTTTTTTTTTTTATATATATATAACTGAAGACTACATTTAGATTGTATGGACCCAGTAGTAGAGGTGCAATGCTGCCCTCTGTTGTCGTGTAGTGGTGTAGTTCTTTGCAGCAGTTCGCTCAGAACTACACGTTGCAGCTTTAACATCTGTTGGGTAATGTGACGCTCTGCGCATGCGTCCTGGCTCACAACCAACATCAGCAAAGAGGAGGATGGCGGAGGATGGGAGGGAAGAGTCGCTGGCCGCTGACGACGACTCGGACCATACAGCTGAAGACGGGAGCAGCAGCTTAAACAACACGGTAAAACTGTAGCTTCCTTTTATTGTTTTAGCTGCAAAGCTGCTCTTATCATAGCAGCGTAGATAAAGTGTGTTCACGTCGCAGTGCTAACAGTTTAAAGCACAGCTAGCGGACGTTATGTTACAGACAAGCTAGCTGAACGTAAGTTATTACACGACAATTCAAATGACACGTTCGCCTTTTAAATTATTTTCTCAGGTCCTGTTCCGTATGAGCCTCCCATTCTTCTGTCGTGTCCATGCTAGCATTAAAGTTAGTTTGCTTTATAAATAACGTCAACGCTTATGGTTGATATGGACAGCTGTTAGCTGACAGTACCAGCAAAGCGAGAGGGAGCAGGAAGTGTTTTCACAGGTTGTTGATGCTACTGACTGTGTGATGTGGTGCTGCAGATGGTGGAAGAGGGCTCCACTCTCCTGCGCAGGATGGAGATCTGTGTTGCTGAGGCTGAGAAAAGGAGTGGCAAGAATGCAGTGAACATGCAGGAGACGTTCACTGTGTACCTCATTGAAACACGGTGAGAACAACCCTGATCAAATGACTCGTTTTAAAGGAAGTGGTTGAGCTGAGAAGTTTTCCTATATGTACTTCTGTTTTAGCTCTGTTGTGTATAAATTCACTTCTGTCTTTTGTCACTGTGCAAAAAAAAAAAAAACTAAACAAAATTGTCCCGTGCATCACTCCTTAAAGGCCAATGGATGCAGTCGCTGAAGGTCGTAACCCAGCCCCCGACTCTCTGTGGAGGAGATACAGTGAATTTGAACTGCTGCGGACCTACCTCTTAGTTACCTATCCATACATCGTGGTCCCCCCTCTGCCTGAGAAGAGGGTGAGTTCAGCGTGGCTCTGCTTTCCAAACCCTGTTCAGTGACTCTCAGAGGATTGAAGCCTTGCTTTTTGTCCTTTAAGAAAGTTCTAATATAATGTGACAGGACAAGAAGTAGGTTGAAAAACACCACTGGCTGCCGGCTAACTCCTGGTAAATTAAGGCCCCCAATGCAACCATTATGGAGCGTGATTTCTTGTTTGTTTGCTCCATGTATTTCAGAAAAAAAGCTGTCAGAGAGTCATTAAATGGGAGAGACAGTGTGTTTTTCTCCAGGGGAAAGGGGCAAACAGTTGGTGATTTTTAGACAGCAGAACATGCCACGTCAGTGATCAATTAGAAAAGCTAACTCCAGGCCATGTCAGTGATTTTGTAAACATAGAATAGTGGCTTATTTTAGAGATGCACCGATTGCAATTTCATTGGCCGATTCCGAATCCCGATTTTTTGCCGATTCTGATTTTCATTAATTTCTAAAGGTTTTCAAGGTTGTTCTTCTACAGCTTATTTTGAACATGTAGGTGAAATTGCGAGCTTTATCTCTTCTTCACTCACGCTGAAGAACTTCCACAGCAACGACATGATGTGTGTGCTGCAGCTGCCGCTCTGTGTGCGACGTGCATGTCGTGTGTGTGTAGTTGTGACATTGCTGTCTGTGCTGTTGTGTGTGCGACATTAAACCATCATGCAACACATTTGTGTAAATTTCGCAAAGAAATTGATATATTAAACTGATCAACCGGTGCATCTCTAGCTTATCTCCAAGGTTTTCCACTTTTTAGAGAAGATTTACACATGCTTTATTCATCACAATGGCTTATAGTGCAGAAAAAGAGGAGAATTATGTAACTGTGTGTGTAACAACTAATGCACCAAAACATGTAATTGATGAAATCAAAGGAGAACAAACTGCAATATTGTCAAGTGAAACGCTTAATGCAGGCAGTTTCCTTGTGCTCTTGCATGCAGGCGGAGTTTGTGTGGCACAAGCTGTCGGCAGACAACATGGACCCAGACTTTGTGGAGCGCCGCAGGGTCGGGCTGGAGAACTTTCTGCTTCGTGTGGCATCACATCCAGTCCTCTCCAATGACAAGATCCTTCACCACTTCCTCACTGAGGTACATGCTGCAGCTCTGTGTCAGTCAAGGGATAAATAATAGATCAGTGGCTGATTGAATAACGTTTTTCACTGCTATGTGTGGCAGGAACATGGCTGGAAGGAAGTGGTGTATGAGACTGGATTTCAGGCAAAGGTACTTAGTGGAACTTCTGTCTTTTTCTTTATTCTTACAGGCAATTCATACAAAGATTTACAGTGTTCACAAAGCTTGAACACTTCTTGTCACTCCTATTTCAGGCAGATTCCAGGCTTAGAGCTCTCAGTGCCACCTTCAGGGTGAGAAATCCAGATAAGTAAGTTAGTGTTTCCTAAACACAACGTAAGAAGGGCTCAATTTGATTGAAAATGTCAAAAGTTACCATTATTGTTAAAATAATGAATCTCTTGTTATTAAGAGTTCTATTTTAAAGTTGGAGATAACTTGATGTAATAGGATGTGAACTTGCAATTTAAAATAAGTATGTAAATGAAATTATAATCACTGTCCTGTGTACATGTGTCTTCCTTTTCTTACTTAGACGCTTCATGGACATGAAACACTACAGCGATGAGCTGCAATCTCACACATCTCAGCTGCTCCGAGCACGAGCAGTAAGTCTCTCTACCTGTCTTTCTCTTACACACACACACACGCACACACACGTGCGCACAAACACACGCACAGATTGAATTCATGTTTACTTAAAATCCTTTTTTACATTCAAATCTTTAAACTGCAATAACTGACTCTTTTGGTTGTTTTTTGTAACATTAACATATCAATTTTTAAATTGATATGGTAAACGTGTTCGCAAAGAACTGCTTATTTACACATCCAGCAGTTACAGAGCAACATTATCATTGATTTAAAGTCATGTTGGTGTCCGCTTAATGAATGTCTAATATTCTGTATTTGTTGTGTCTCTTCTAGAGGGTTGCAGATCGACTCTACGGTGTTTACAAGGTCCATGGGAACTATGGAAGGGTTTTCAGGTAATGTATCTGCGCAGAACAAAGAAAAAGTGACTTGAATTGCTGATGAATGTATGTTGTCTATTGTCAAGTTAAATACATTTTAGTCCAAAATCACTATTTTGCAACTTTAC
>CALSBV010000245.1:734432-746352 GCA_943590825.1 Bovichtus diacanthus | reverse complement strand
CGGCGTCGTAGAAGGACACCAACCCTTCCTCGTAGTCCAGGAAGACGGCCACTTTCTGGGGGGTTTCTAGGAGGGGGAGGGTGAAGGAGGGGCCGGCGCAGGCGCTGAGACTGCCGCCTTTACGCCGACAGATGGCCCAGTAACCGGCGTCAGGACGCACCGTGATGGCCCCTTTCCTGTTGACGGACTCCCTTGCCACGCCAAGATCCCAGTCTGTTTTATCCCCAACCTGAAACACAATGTACAGAATAGAGAATTAGACAAATAAGCAAATCAATGATGCAACAATGCTCACTTTGCCTGAATAGAAGCTCACCACTGCCTGAGAATAAAAGACACAGAAGCCTCAACAGGACATAATGTTGGTCTTTAAGATTGGAAATAGGTGACAAGGTTGGATCGAAATTTATTCCTGTCCTTGATGGACTTGTCTTCACCTGTAATTTACTAAGAACCTTACAGCCACCAAGGGGTGTTTTAAGAGTAAACTTTAATCAACTGATGTTGAGTCAAAAGTGTAACTGATTGTCTGAGCTGTTACCTGAACCACCCAGTAACGTTTCCCAGAGGTGAAGCTTTGTTTCCCCAGAATGGAAACGCAGGAGTTGAACCTGCGGGGGTCGTCAGGGGGAGAGGGTTTCTTCGGCTGGATGTTGAGGCTCACCTGTGGATCAACAACAGCAACACCAGTTATCACCACAGCACTATCAAACAATATATATCACAAGTTTGTCACACTTTACCTGTTTCCCATCTGGGGACAGACACAGCCAGCCCGAAGCCGTCACTGGATCCAGAGCCACATCCACTGGAGACGGAAAGAAAGAAGTTATGAGTGAGTGAGATAAAATTAAGGGGAGGCTTCACCAAAAATCCCAAATTGGATTCTATCACTCAAACCAAAGGTGAGGTTTTATGTCAATGTAATATAATGAGATTTACCAGATCCTTCTAACCTTTCAGAGATCAAAGAAGAACACAATAATCTATTTATTGGGTCTGAAAGCCAATTTGACTTTGGGTGAACGTTCCACTATTTCTCCTTTTGTTTCCTAAATATTCTGGTGCCCTCTTTGCATGTACACGCATCAACCTTTCAGTCAATACTTTCAGAAAGAAATAACAAAATGAACCCAGAAAATAGCAAAAGCGTCTTTTCTGTCTTGTTAGCAGTTTCGAAGTGGTAGCCTACAGAACCTAAATCAGTTTTGTAACTGATATGTTTGAAGTAATCGTATGGTGACTTTCTCTCCAAGAACACGTACCTGTGCCACTTCTGTTTCTATGGAGGAGGATGACTTTAACTATGAATTAGCTACAAACTAGATTCGACAAGTGTGACAAGGTGATGATTATATTTATTCAGAAACATACCTGCATATTGACTTGCCTTAGTCATCTCTACAAAAAAGAAGAAAAACAATTGTTAGTTTTTAATTTTGCGTCATGAAACATTCCTACCTCTAAATTATGTCTATGTACTATTGCTTTATTGTGATTTTAACAGATGATTTTGTGATGTACAGATAATAAAATATCATATGCTTATTTGTAGACGGTTATAAGATGTATATACGAGGATTTAACTGAGCATTTCTTGAGGGTATTAGTCCCAAACAAGCAATACAACAGCGATGTCACAACCAAAGTTACTGACCTTCTGAAGTCAGTTTCTTTTCAAGTGCATGGCACACGTCCACCAGGTTGGTGACAGATCTCCGCACTGACCCTATGTAGCTGTCCCAGTGGATGCCCACCTGGGACCAGTCCCTGGTGGGCAGTGCAGCTCTCAGAGAGGGCAAACTCTGAAACAGAAAGACAGCGTCACGCAATGCTTGTGAATACAAAAAAACGTGTCGCGGGATTGTATTTGTTTGATACTTAGGACAGCATGGATGAAAACACGGGACATTCTCACCTGTATGAGATGAAGACGGTCCTCTGTTTGCTCCAGTTGCTTCAGCTCACGTAGTCTTCTCTGCAGTTGGTTGATTTCCTGCCCGAGCTCTCGGAGAAGCTCCTCCTCTGTCCTCTCAGCTGCTACTTGCTTCTGCTCCATTTCCTCGATGAGCGAAGACTGGTTTTTCTCCATGAGGTTTACAACCATGGTGACAACCTGAATGCTTGCTTCTCTCTGTCGTTCTTCATTTATCTGCAGATGTACATTTATGTATGCAAATTGGTATATATTAGTGTGTAAAATAATGCAAATAAAAGTCAGCTTTTGGACTAGACCATAATTTCAAAGTGGTTGTCTGCATTCACACGTTTGAAAAAATAATCTGATTTGATTTGGGGACAGAAAGGAAAGTTTGCAGCACTGCTTCAGAAAACGTCTGTGAAACTACGAAACACCAGAAGACTGTTATGAATTCTTACACAGGCCTAAATGATGGATTTATTATAATTTTTTTGCAATTAAACAAGCATTTATCCTTTGGTTGGGTTACTGGCAGGGGCGGTTCACATTAAAACTCTAAAGTAGGAGTTTTTCCTCTTTCACTTTCAGTGATACTGTTGGGCAGCACAAAATAGATTTTCTAATGTAGCTTCAGAGAACTTATTGTTTGTACTTTTGCTGACATTCAGCAGGTACATATTTTCCGTGTTCCATCTCTTGGGGGAATGGGGTTTTGGTTCAACCCTTAACCAGGTTGAGATAAGCAAAGTGCAAGGAGACAACAATGACAGCTCTCGTTAAAATCAAGTTTCTGTCTCATAAATGTTCGTGTTTGTAATCGTAAAAACAAACTTACTTTGCTCAACTCCACTGAAGCGTTGATCTTCTCACGCGTTCTGATTCTGTCCTGGATCATCTGATGATACTCTGCTTCAATCTTCTTCATCTGAATCTGCAAAGGTTTAAGGTGAACGCAAATACATAATCAAGACCGCTGTGACGCAACTGTGGCAACGAGAAAATGAATTGTAATGATTTGCGTGCAAACAGGCAGAAAGTATACAACATTATTATGAAATATCAGGGTAAAAGAATAATGTACATAAATCTTCTTACCCTAACCCTCTTGCTCTCCTTCTCTATTGGAACGATCTCATGGTGTCTGTGTTCGCTCTCTCTGCATTTCACACAAATAGGTGTCTGCTCCCTCTTGCAAAACATATCCAGGGGCTGGTTGTGACTTCTGCAGAGGTTACTGGTGACGAAGGTGGCCGGATCCATCAGGCTGTGCTTCGTCAACACTGGATCCTTGAGATGAGGCGTCAGGTGAATTTCACAGTAAGACACCTGGCACACGAGGCACGACTTGACCGCTATTATATTATTTCCCTTGCAGATGTCACAGGAAACCTCATCAAACTTAGAAGGTTGTCTTGACACAGCTCTCTTTGGTGGGGCTGGCTTGGATTGTGGCCGGCCCTTTAGAGACCTTTTGATTTAATACAAATTTAAAAGTCAAACATGGAAAACATATTGCTGTAAAAGGTGTATTTGATTTTTCAAGACATTGTTTAAAAATGTATACATACTTTCTAAATTGCTCGGTGATGTTTTTTAAGTCGAGGTTGACCCTGAGTTCTGGACGAATTTCAAAGGAGTCTTTGCACAGCGGACAGTCCGACTTATGTCTCGTGTCCCAGAAGCGCTTGATGCATCCCAGGCAGTAGTTGTGTCCACAAGGGATGGAGACAGGATTTTGGAAGATATCCAGACAGATGCTGCACCGAAACTGGTCCACAGACAACGTAAAAGCCATGTTTCTGACAGAAAAATAACATTAATTTACTTACACATGCATACGCAACAATTGTGTGGATTTCTTGTACATATTATAATGTAAAAAAAAGCCTTTAAAAGTCCAAAAATAAATCCAAATAAAACTTCTCTATAGTTATGATATGCAGACGACATCTTGTGTCAAAAAAAAAAGAAAGAAATCATCAGAAACTGCTATCTACTGTAGCTATAACTGTAATATGTCTGCCCATTAAAAATATTCATCTCACATAACTCCATTCTCCGCTCTGGACGCCATTATTTCACTATATCTTTACACAGCAAATAGACGTTTGCTACTAGTTTAATGTTCTGAATCCCGTATATAGAAGCTTTAAAAGTGGTGAAAGGGTTTTGTGGAAAAGTACCTCACTTAAAAACGTAGTAATGTTTGGTACATTTCTGGTCCCGTACAGATTTATTTGTCACCATACGCTGGTTAAAAGTACATTTTTGCTTTGATTTAAAGGTTTTTGCCTCCTATAAAATTCACTAAACATTATGCGAAGCCTTTTTTTTGATTACATCTTACATGAAATTTACATTATATCCACTTCTTTACATTTCCTTTTGTAAAACATTCCTGACATTGTTAACATTCATGGCAGAAGTCAGTTTAACTTTAGCATAGTCTACTGATACAACATTGTATATGTTATTAATCTGTACACTATCTGCAATATAGAAATAATGTTTTACCTGCGTAGGTCGACAGTCAGAGAGACACTCTTTGTGTTTTGACAGCAGTTGTTTCTAGAACTGACTCTTAAAAATAAACTAGGGCAAGTTCAGAGTTCCTCCCACATTCCTATTTGTCAAAACTGGTAAGTCAGGTTGTCCTCGTCAGCCTTGAACATAATTCACTTAAAGTCATTAACTGTAATTGTTGCCTCCTATTTACAAAGTGAGCATTGAGTGACTAACAGCATCTTCAGAATGGTTTATATTTGAAGAGCATGATGTTAATTCTGGCCTTTTGGGTAAAAGAAGTGTTAAACATTCAATGAAACGGTTTCTTTTTAATGTATAAATGCTCAAATTCTCTCTTCGCTTTTTGTTTCGTTTTACAATATCTGCACAGATAACTAAGGTTGCTTAGTTGTTGTTGCCAGCAGCGAGCGCTGATTGGCCAAGGCTGGAGTGGAATCATCCTTGTACTTATCTTCAGGGCATCGGACATTCTGCACCTCCCGTTTAACTGTAACAAATGCTCAAGACTATCATTACCTATTGTAATGTGATCTATATTTAAAATCCAGCAGACTTGGGAACAAAACAATGTGTGAACAGAGCAACTGAAAATGATGCCCAAAAAAAACAAAAAACATATAGATGTAGGGTGATAGATTGTTGAAGTTTAATGTGTCTAACAATGTTAAGATGGCATTGTAACCTTCCTTCACTTGCGTTGTTAAATACTTAACTTTCTGTGATAATACCTCCAGATTCAGGATTCATTGCTAAACAGTTTTATATATTTGTTCTTGGGCTCAGGTTCATTGACAGTCAATGAATTAGAATCGGTATAAAAGCCGTCTCAGTTTGGGTTTGACCCTTTTCCAACCCAAGACACAACCTGGGACTTCATATCCACCAAATGTAGCATTTAGGTTTTACAAAGCAATTTTCACCGGACACGTCAGCGCAGAAACTCTGAACCAGGGGGGTCAAACAATGTGCCGAGGAGAGGGGGGGTGCAGGGGGGATTTAAACACTTTGAATAAGATCATGTGTGGGATGTCAGAGAATTGACATGTGTAACTGCATTAGGTGCTGGCACATCAGTCCTATAACGACATTAACATCTTTAACAGGCAGCTTGCAGATCGGCAGCCTGCAGGTCTACTGTAACACACTGTGCTGAACCTGGAACAGTCCAGCTACTGCAGAAACAAACATTTTCTTTTTTTTATCTTGCAGTCAGTCAGACGAGAGAGGAAAAGACATCCAAAGAGTTTGGAGTTCCAAAAAAATGTATCCTGCCCCGTTGGCTTTTTTACAAAAATGTAACATTTTGACTTAATCTGTCGTAATCCTCGTTTCCGTTTAAAAAGATGTTTCCCCCCCAATAACCCTACACAATTACAAAAGGAACAATGCGAGCACTATTATCATGTAAACATTTTTGTCACTTCCATGTTTTTGACTTGGGTAAAGTAGAAGCCACCAAGGCAAAGATAACGCAATGCAGGAAGTGCAAAGGCCCGACAGGAAAAAAGATGAGGTTGTTGGGACTGTAAACTAATTAAAATGACGAAGAAAAACGTCCATGGCCTCCGTGATTTTATTGCCTCCGCTAAAGAACTGCCTCTATGGCTGCTGTCTGCTATTTATAGAAATTACAGACCGTGCAATGCAGTAACTGACCAATCAGAATCAAGTACTCAACAGTAATAAGTTCCCACTCATGAGAGAAAAAGAGGCGTCTGCCTGGTGCTTTATTGCCACAGAGTGGAGCTGTCAGGACATTGGAGGAGGTGAATGCAGATTAATTTAATTCATTCATTTCATTATCATTAGTTGTGTGAGTGGTTGACTAAAAGGCAAACATCAAAAACGCTTGTGGAGCTGATACTGCGCTGATACTCAAAACCTTTCATTGTGGAATTTGATTGAAATAACTAATTTTTACAAAATATGCACTTGCATTTAATGATATATCACTCCAAGTTATATACGTAATTTCAGGACAGTGCATTTCAAAAATGTATTGAATTAGATTAGGTAGAAAATAAGTTTTATGAGTTCTTCTTGACCTGAATAATTTAAACTCACCCGCAACACATCACTTACCGTACATATTACACATGTGTTATTGTCAGTTATCGCACGTACTGTTTGTACTTTATGGGTTTGTTAAAGGTCCCGTCACACACCTGTCACATGGTCTGGAATCTGTAAATGAGCCACTAGTCTGGTTGGAGGCATAATCTGAAAAGAAAAACTGGGTGTATAACAAACACTCCTGCTTTATTTACTGATGTGGTTGAAGGACTTCAATTTGACCAAATGTGTTCTTCCTCTTGGCCTTTGATCAAGCGTAAATAAAGAAGTATTTAACTTGTAACAGCAGAGCCGCAGCATTCCTGCCAACTGTATGTGGTTTTCAGGTGTGTCAAAAGTGGGAAATGTTAACCATTGGACTCAAACACCACACCCACGAGGCAAACACACAACTCCTCTGTGCGAGAGCTGCTATTAAGTGTCCCCATGATCACATATGCTCACACACATGTACACAAATGTCTTGCCACAGCTTGTGAGTATAATGGATACAGTAAGTAAACTAATAGTGGGTTGTGACGTGAATGCTGTTATTTCCGTATTAGGTAGTTAGGGTCAAGCAGACAGACAGAGAAACCCGCGCTGGGCTCAGCAGAGGGAGGGTTGGGGCTGATGAATAACTGTGTTGACATTTACTTTTTCCTGTTTCATAGCTGGCGCTGTAACGTATTCATGCTCACTCATACAGCAGGAGAGTCAGCTGCTCTGCCGTCACCGAGGACAGAAGTGTGACTGACCAGCTCCACCGAAGAGAAGCGGCTGTAAGTATGAGAAATATTCAATGTCGTTACATACACTGAGCAGGTGAATGGAAGTTAAATCGCTTCACATAGCTGAGAGATGAATGATTCAAATAAGGGAAAAACACTTTTTTCGTAAACTGTCTGATATTTGACTAATATGTGTTGACATAGACTGATGGAAATATACTTGGTTGAAATGTATGCTGTTTTTGAAACGTTGCCTAACATCCAGCGTGGTCTAAAGGGGGTTTAGAGTTGTTTTTTCTTCATCGTGTGCTGTTTTTCTTCATCTTTTTTTCCTTATAAATGTGGAAAGGAGCCACAATAGCAGTTTTGAACCAATAGTTACATTGATGTGACTGTAAGAATCATATTTCCTGGTTATTCTGAGATGAGCTGCAGTTAATGCAGGTTTTATGACTCAGATATGTGTAAGGCCTTAATCCTTACTCCTTTAAATTTGAATTTACTCAAGGGAATCATTTGATGTAATGACTTGTTTTAAAACAATATTTTAAAGTGTTTTTAGTATATTAAAAAAGAAATGATAACACACGTTAATCACTGAGTTTTAGAGATGCTGGTACAGTAGAAGGATTTACTTTTCTTTCGGACAGAGCCAGTCCAGCTATTTCCCCTGTTTCCAGTCTTCATGCTAAGCTAAGCTAACCAGCTGCCAACTGTACACAGCAGCTTCATATTCATGTTAACGTGCTAATATAGGACCTGTTTGGATTGACAAGACAAAGAGACATATCCGACCTGTTCCACTAAATAAGATAAGATAAAAGATTTTAAATGACATATCACGAAAAAAAACACACACATCAAATAATAATATAGTATGCTAATAATGTAATGAAACTATAAATAACTTTACACACAAACTTAGTAATTGATTTACAAATAACTGGCACAGCTGAATCCAGACATTTACACCCTAACAAGAGAATTTATTTTTGTAGCAAGCCATCATAATAACATCACGTTTAACTTTTCTATTACTATGAGCATTTTTTTTCGATTGGTAATAGGGAGTTGATGCACTGGTTTAATTATGTGGATATTTTCTGTGGGAAGAGAGGGTGTGTCTGGTCTGGTGTGTGTATTTATCCGAGAAAACAATGAGTAATAAACTATGCCAAGCAGGGTGTGTGAGCCCTGAATTTCAAGAAGTGCATGCTTAAGCAAATTTACACAGTAGATAATAAATAACCACTAAGAAGGTATCTGTGTTTTTACAATGTGGCTTTTATGTCCACTTCATTATGGAAGGTCAGTACTCTTCCTGTGTGTGTACTGTTGTGTTTGTTCTGTGTATTAAAATCATTGCATGCGCTTTGTCTTTAAAGATGTTCCTGAGCAACCGATCGCATAACTTCCCTTTTTTTTTAAATTTATTTACTGTTCTGCAGACAATGGCCTCCTCGGGTAACATGTTACCTGAAAAACAGTTCCAGTGTACCATCTGTCAGCAAGTGTTCACCGACCCGGTCACCACTCCCTGCGGACACAACTTCTGCCAGGCCTGCATCCAGAATGCGTGGGACAGCAGTGAGGTCTGCCAGTGCCCCACCTGTAACAAATCATTCCCCTCCCGGCCTGAAATAAGCATCAACACTGCCTTCAAAGAGCTGGCAGACACATTAAGAAAAATCGTAGTCCGTTCGTCGGCTTCGCCGCTGTGCGCAGCCAAACCAGGTGAGGTGGCGTGTGACGTCTGCGCTGCGACCTCTCTGCAGGTGAAGGCCCTGAAGTCCTGCCTCGTGTGTCTGACCTCGTACTGTGAAGCCCACCTGGAGCCTCACCAGAGAGTCCCCACCTTGAAGATCCACAAGTTGATCGATCCGGTGAAGAACCTGCAGGAGAGGATGTGTAAGAAGCACGAGAGGCTGCTGGAGATGTTCTGCAGGGACGAGCAGAAGTGCGTGTGCCAGTTCTGCACCGAGACCGAGCACAAAGATCACCACGCGGTCACGATAGAGGACGAGAGTGGGGAGAGGAAGGTGGGCTATATAGATAATACTCTACTATACTGTATTGTAAGGGTGTTCAGACCAAACGCGAAGACGCAAATAGGTGGCCACGTGAGTTCAAATGTTTCAGTTTGAGTGAAAACATTTGCAAAATGTGTTTGCTTTATCGTCTATTTTACTCCAAATGGGAAAATGATTTACAAAATGAACATCATGCTGTATTGAAGAAGACTTGAAACTGGGGATCGAGACCATCAACTAATTAAAAAAATGTTTACTTAAGTAATACATCAAGTAAGAAGTACTTGTCTTATAGACTTCTATACAATTAGCCTTCTTTTTGCAACAAGTGGAGTCGCCCCCCATGCTGGCTATTAGAGAGAATGCAGGTTTAATGCAGCTCCGCATTGGCTTCACTTTACAGGTATGGAGGTTGAAGCGTGAGGCCCTTATTGCCTGTTAAGGGCGATTATTCGCAAGTTGTGAAAGACTCCAAAAACACACCAGTGGCCGTATTTGTGCGAGTATCAAGTGTATAATTGGCTACATTGAGTGTATAATTGAAAGCTTTACTAACGTGACAAATAAAGTTACATTTTCACCCGTAGCTTTGATATTTACAGCAGTTTTAATGAAGATACTGCGAAGGCAAACATGCTGTATGTACGTGTACGTCTAGTGTCATTTGCTAGCGCTGTTGGTGACAAACGTTCAGTCTGCCAACGGAAGGTTTTCATTTCTGCTCTGCCTGTTTAGGTCCAAATGAAAAAGACTCAGGAAGATTTTCAGCAGATGATCGAGGAGCGCATGAAGAAAGTGGAGGGGATTAAAAACTGTCTGAAGCTCAGCAACGTGAGTCCTGATGGAGATGCCTGCAGCTTCACTTATTTTGAGAGCCACAATGAGATGTATTTTTTATTTATTTTTGTCAACTGGGGCTGCAAGAACAATTCTTTCTTTACTGGCACAATGTCATGAGGCAACTTCACGGCTACAACAGAGTATGATAACGCAAATTATATGTTAGCAATTTAAATGCAATAGTAAACATCTGATTTGTGTCTCTCAGAACTCTATAGCTTGACCACTCGTTACTGATATATTTAATGACAATACACAGGAGTACGTCCCTTGTAAAAGAGGCAGTGGCAGCAATTGCAGCAGTCGTAGCGGACCAGAATACAATTCAGCTCCAAAAGCATTTTCGATATTGAAGTGGTTTACCTAATTTATCTTTAAAATGTTTTTGCATTTTTCTGTGCGAGCATGAGAAGGTCATTCGGGAAAGGCAAAGCTCGCAATTGTTGTGACAAAAAAATGAAATTGTTGCAGACGTGAGTTTGCAGAGTTTTTATAATACTGTATTACTAGGCATTTTGGGAAATGTAGGAAATCACAAGCAGACACCAAGGTACACAAGGAAGGTTAAAGGACCTAGTTTTAAGGGTGGGAAAAAATTGTTTTTAATTTTACATTTTTTTTATCGTCTTCCAGACGAGTGCAGAGAAGGAGATGAAGGAGAGCGACCACCTCTTCACGTCTCTGATTCACTCCATCGAGGAGAGACAGACTGAAGTCAACACGGAGATCAAGGAGAAGCAGGAAGCAGCAGAGAGGAGGGCAGAGGAGCTCGTCGATGAGCTGCGGCAAGAAATCACCGAACTGCACAGGAGAAACGCTGAGCTGGAGGAGCTGAGGGACTCTGAGGACCATCTGCACGTCTTACAGGTTCACATTCTTCCTGGAAAGAAATTGATCAAAACTACATCTTTTAAGTCACAGTCAGTTGCAGTTTTAGCTTTACATAAACACTTTTTCACCATTATAAAGATGAAGTTTCTGGAGGGAAACTCTCTGTCGAAGGCAGATGGTATATCATTGAGGCTTTTTTAGAACTCTTTTCAAATCGATGCACTACACAAACTCATGCACTAATTTCTTCTTCATCGTGTTTCCCTCTGGTAGAAGTCGGCGTCTCTTATGTCCACTCCACCCACCAAAGAGTGGATGGAGATCGGCATCCACCCTGAGCTCTGTGTGGGGACGGTGAGGGCAGCTCTGTCTAAACTGGACAGCACGCTGAAGAATGAACTGGACGGTCTGAAGAAAGAAGGTAAAGTGAAGTGAACAGTCCTTGTGCCACCATAAAACTAATCATGTATGACACTTTCTTACGGTTTTGTTTCATGATTTTAACTAAAATGTCTCATTGAAACCAACAAATGTGATTTTTGTCTTCCTGACAGAGATGAAGATGATGCAGAAATATGCAGGTAGGACCTTAGCGTAGAGGGTGGTTTTAATGTTCAGGTGAAATGCATATTGGCACGTCGGACTGCCCTTTTAGTTCAAATGATTTGGTGGTATGTTGCTGCCCACTTGTGGTCGTCTCACTAATAAGTCATGGAAGACAGCAAAGCCCAGGAAACTGAGCAACTGGGCAAACATTTCCTACAAACTAAAACCCAAGGCACCAGAATAGTTTGAAAGATACTATAATTGCATAAAACGTCTACACATAATGGCTTTAAATGAACTCATTCACATATTTTTGATCGTTCTTTTTGTTGTGTTATTCAGCCACTCATTCACTTCCAAGAATGAATGAAAGCGGAATACGTGACTCATTGTGTAGCAGCAGCAGCAGCAGTAGTAGTAGTAGTAGTATTAGTATAGTAGTA
>CALSBV010000245.1:705256-734422 GCA_943590825.1 Bovichtus diacanthus | reverse complement strand
GCAGCAGCAGCAGCAGTAGTAGTAGTAGTAGTATTAGTATAGTAGTAGTAGTAGTATAGCAGCAGCAGCAGCAGTAGTAGTAGTATTACTAGTAGTCGTAGTAGTAGTAGTACAGTAGAAGTATAGTAGTAGTAGTAGTAGTATAGTAGTAGTATTAGTAGTAGTATAGTAGTAGTGGTATTAGTAGTAGTGTAGTAGAAGTATAGTAGTAGTAGTGGTAGTATAGTAGTAGTATAGTAGTAGTATAGTAGTAGTATTAGTATTAATAGTAGTAGTAGCAGTAGTTATAGTAGAAGTATAGTAGTAGTAGTAGTATAGTAGAAGTATAGTAGTAGTAGTAGTAGTATTACTAGTTGTATAGTAGTAGTAATAGTATTAGTAGTAGTAGCATTACTAGTAGTACAGTAGTAGTAATAGTATTAGTAGTAGTCGTAGTAGTAGTAGTAGTAGTAGTAGTAGTATTACTAGTAGTATAGTAGTAATAGTATTAGTAGTAGTAGTAGTAGTAGTAGTGGTAGTAATAGTAGTAGTAATAGTAGTAGTATAGTAGTAGTAGTAATATTAGTAGTAGTAGTAGTAATATTAGTAGAAGTATAGTAGTAGTAGTAGTAGTAATATTATTAGTAGTAGTATTAGTAGTAGTAGTAATAGTAGTAGTAATATTAGTAATAGTAGTAATATTAGTAATAGTAGTAGTAGTATTAGTACTAGTATAGTACTAGTAGTATTAGTAGTAGTATAGTACTAGTAGTATTAGTAGTAGTATAGTAGTAGTAGTATTAGTAGTAGTATAGTACTAGTAGTATTAGTAGTAGTATAGTAGTAGTAGTATTAGTAGTAGTATAGTAGTAGTAGTATTATTATTATTATTAGTAATATTAGTAGTAGTAGTATTAGTACTAGTATAGTAGTAGTGGTATTAGTAGTAGTATAGTAGTAGTAGTAGTAGTAGTAGTAGTAGTATTAGTACTAGTATAGTAGTAGTAGTAGTAGTAGTAGTAGTAGTATTAGTAGTAGTATAGTAGTAGTATTAGTAGTAGTATAGTAGTAGTAGTAGTAGTACTAGTATAGTAGTAGTAGTAGTAGTAGTATTAGTACTAGTATAGTAGTAGTAGTATTAGTAGTAGTAGTATTAGGAGTAGTAGTATAGTAGTAGTAGTAGTAGTAGTATTAGTACTAGTATAGTAGTAGTAGTACTAGTACTAGTACTAGTACTAGTACTAGTACTAGGATAGTAGTAGCAGTAGTATTAGTAGTAGTAGTATTAGTAGTAGTAGTATTAGTATTAGAAGTAGTATAGTAGTAGTAGTAGTATTAGTACTAGTATAGTAGTAGTAGTATTAGTGGCAAGGGTGGTAGTATAGTAGTACATATTCCTGATGGTTATTATAAATATAAAGTATATTTTTGCTATTTGAACATTTTCCAGGCAGCACAACTACCATCACATTTGTTAAATAACTCTCGTGAACTGAAGGAATCTCATATTGGGAGTCAAGGCGGAACTCTTCCAATCCATGTTTATTTATAGTCTGTAGTGTCGTTGTAGAAAGGTTGATCGATGCGGATCAGAGTGACCGGACTAGTGATCTGTCGCAGTGGAAGTGCACCAAGAAATTATGGTAGTTTTTGCTGTAGATTTTGTAATAATTTAACTTCTTTTCATCTTTCCTCCCCAGTTGACGTGGTTTTAGACCAGAACACTGCCCATCCAAACATCGTCCTATCAGTTGACGGGAAGCAGGCGGGCCGTGGCGAACTGCTGCACATCGTGCCTGACAACCCCCAACGCTTCGACCCCGTCATCTGCGTTGTGGGCAAGAGAGGCTTCCTGTCCGGGAGGTTCTACTTCCAGGTCAGCGTCCTGTTTGATGACGGATTAATTGTTGAATGGTGTTCAAAATCAACGTAAAAAAGCGTTTTCGAAATCTTCCCTCTAACATCCATGTTTACTGGTTCATATTCTCTTGCAACGTCAATCAGGTTGAAGTGGGGACAAAGACCTTCTGGGACCTCGGCATGGTCAAAGAGTCCATCAACAGGAAGGGGATGATCACCTCCAAGCCGGAGAACGGCTATTGGACGGTGCGACTGAGGAACGGGGAAGAGTATCGCGCTTTGGACTCCCCTTCGGTCCTCCTTTCCCTCAAGGAGAAGCCACAGATTGTCGGAGTGTTTACGGATTACGAGGAGGGGTCTGTGTCGTTCTTTGACGCGGTGGCCGGTTCTCACATCTACACCTACAGTGGGTGTTTGTTCTCGGAGAGGATCTTCCCCTTCTTCAGCCCGGGTGTTTTTGATGAAGGGAAGAATACGGCGCCATTGGTTATCCAAGATGTTAGTCATGAGATTTGAGGATGAGCCTTTGACTGCGTTCTGAAGCTGCAAGAAAGATTTTGACGAACAGAACTGATTCAGTATTTAATATTAAGTCTTGATTTCTCGGTATGTGGGTTTCTACTGTAGATACACCAGCAGTTCCCAACGATCGTGATGGCCGACACCCTCAATACAAGACCTAATAGAAAAAGTTTTACAGCTGCCATTGAACTGCAGAAGTTCACTTGAACTATTTTCCAGTATGAATGTAGGAGACAGGATGGTTCTCAAATGAAACTAAACTATGGCAATTACAAATAAAATTAAATCTATTTGCATTGCTACTGAGTAAATATGTTTTTTTTTTTGTTTTTGTTTAAATATTTCTTTTCATTTAAGGACACATTTGCGCCCCAACCCGACCTCATGCCACCATGTACACTATGTATGTCAAACTTAAATAAATCATCAAACATGTGCAAAAATATACCTTATATACCTACATTATGATTGTGTTGTGCTATGGACTCTACAATTACACACTCTACAACACTTGCAATGCAGACTGTTAACTAAATAATTACATTACACTGACATCCCATAGATATTCAGCAGGTGCCTATTACAACTTTGACCTTATGATCAAAAATGTTATGAGAATAATGTCTGTTTCTATGGTGATTTGTTTTTGAAATAAAGAAACTTGTATTACTCCTGGCCCACAAAGCCTTTTTGTTTTACAAAGTTTTGCATCAGTCTCGACCGAGCGACCATGTTTCCATATGCTTTGCATTGTTAGAGGACATACGCCAAACCATGCATGTTTTTTTTTTGATCACAGAACAAGCTGCAAGCACAACATTGACTTATTATCAATTTATAACGTTTTAATGGCTAATGTGTCGCCTATTTAAACATCCAACATTATTATTAATTTTTTGGATTTGTGTTTCTGGTCACTTGATAGATGTAAGTCCAAATTCCACTTTTCTTTTAGCTCTGTTTTGGTCTTTACCACCTCCCAAGGAACACATGAGGTATTATCAGCTGCTAAATGCTCCACTAGCCATTTCGCTAGGTGTCGACTTTAACGGGCTGATACAATGGTTATTTTGCACTAACTGTAAAAACGTTTCAGCTCTTTAATTTTAAAACAGAAATTGTATAAATGTATATGTTTATGTTTTCTATTCTATATCTCTGTTTCTTGACTTTTGTAGTACTTGCTTTAATTAGATTCTGGGTGTTGTTATTCACCCATACATCAAAGCAAATTCCTTGCATTTAAAAAAAAAACTACTTGGCAATAAAGCGTATTCTGATTCTGAAAAGTGGTGACGCTGAAAATGATCATTTTCAGGCGATAAAACCTAAACAGTGACATGAAAGACGTTAAAATGCACCATTTTAACCGTTGAATATTTATTAGTGCAGCTTTACAATATTTATGCCGATGTATTTTGTTTATTTATATACAGAACTCTACTTTTTTCTGAATATAAGAGAGCTGACTCCCAGAAACAAAGGGGATTTTTGCATATCATACCAGTCGATGAGATAGGGAAATGTCCACAGAGATAAAAAAGGGCAGGCCTCCTGTTTTGAATACATAAGGTGTGTTGCTTTGAAAGGCAGAAAAACACAAGAAACAAGAGAAGACTTCTCCCTGGATGTCTTGTTAGAGATCGTCTGCTTACTCCGCGATCACAGGTGAGTTTTATCATCCTCACAAAAGATGAAAATACTAATGACGGGTTTTGAAGATAATCCACCTTAAATTTTCTTCATATGTTGTTTCATTTTCCTTCTAGAAATTAAATACCATGGAGAGGGGAATGTTTGGCATTTTACTCCTCTCAGGTGAGCTAACGATGAACATCCAAATATGCATTTTCTTTCTTAACTTCTCGCATGGTTTCATTCAAACAACTCTTTGAATCTCAGAAAGCTAAAATGATTCAAAAGAAAAACACAAATTTGTGAAGAAAAACTTTTTTTCTGTGCTTTTCTTTAAGTATGATTTTGAATGCAGGACTTTTACATTGTTGAATTGGTTCTTTTTAGTAAAAGATCTTAATGCTTCGTCCACCCCGTGTCCACAGGTCTGTGCCACTTTGCGTCCTCTCTTTATCAACATTCTTACCAGTTTATTAACAAGCTCAAAACTTGGCCCGAAGCCCGTCAATACTGTAGAGAGAAACACAAGGATTTGGCCACCGTCAACGACGAGCAGGACCTGGAGGTATTAGCTGGTCTCGTTGAATCTGAGGCCTCAAATATCTTCTTAGGGTTGTACAGAAATTGGAGTTGGTCATTTCCCAACTCTGACGAACGCAACGATGAAGAACTGGTCTACTGGAACTGGGCAAGTGGTGAACCTTCAGAAAACGGTCCTTATTGTGGGAGCATAGGAGAGACTGGAGAATGGTTTGCTATAAACTGCAGCAACAGTTTAAACTTCATCTGCTACAACGGTAAGAATATGATTTCTTTTCTTTTTGCCAAAGAAATTCATGTCATTGGCAGCAGGTTGTATTTTAAGATGGTGCACAGGGTTGGTGTAAATATGCTCTGAGACTGACAAAACCCCCGAAAACTTGGTTTCAAATCTCTAATCCTTATATTTACATAAATAAAATGAATGTGTAAAGAGGTTAAAGAGGTCGCTTGTAATGAACAGCATCACCCACGGAGGGTTTTAATGTTCACCGTGTCTATATTTCTCCTGAAAAGAACTGAAACTGATAATAAAAATGATGACTGTGATGACAATAACACTCATGTTAATAGTAATAAAAAGTGCTTGAGAATAAGAAAAATTGGCATTGAATGAACAAAAAACAGATAGAATGCCATAATTAATGGGAAATAAAACACACCGAAATTATATATATATTTTTTTAAGAATTATAGCTGTGCATAAATGCAAACCAATCAAATATAATGCATTAACAGACAGTGCAGTAAAGATAGACATTACTTATTGAATTTAAAGATTCTGTCATGATTTTTTCTTCTTCCTGTTTTATTTTGTAAAGTGCTTTCCCCTTGTGCCATGTTTAGTTTGACTTCCTGTCTTTGTGTTTATTGAGATTATTGCCGTTTTTAACATTATGGACCGCATGATAACCAATATTGGTTAAATTATATGTTGTGCAAGTTTCGAGTTTCAATGTTTTCTGGATGTCAACAAGCTGTGCATCCCTAACCCCTTAAGATCAAAATTATAATCAAAATCAAAGTTTCTAATATCAAATATTGAATTATTTAATTATCAGCGGCTGTCATTTTGCAGGGTCCAACACTGATCTCTCTGAAAGGTTTATTTTGGGCGAAGGCTCCATGAACTGGGTCACTGCTCAGGCTCACTGCAGGGGACAGCACACAGAGCTGGCCACAGTGCAGAACCAGTTTGAAAATAAGGAGCTGCGGATGATGGTGAATGAGAGCCGGGTCTGGATCGGGCTGAAGAGGAAGTCTTGGGTGTGGTCGGGCGCGAGTCAACCCTCATTCAAACCCTGGAGACCGCAACAGCCCCTGTCAGATGGAGTCAGTAATTGTGCCGCACTTGAGGTCAAAAACCTACCCATTGGATTGATAGGCATGGATTGTCAAGGAAAATTGCCCTTTTTCTGCAACACTGGTAAAAAAAAGCTTTTTCTGCGATGACACCCTATGATATTTATGGTAGAAATGGTCTTTTCATGTGTCTAATTATGAGAACTTGGATGAGAAGATTAATGCCACGCTCATGTCTGTGTATTAAATACTGTATGAGGCTATAGCATGAAGCCCGTTAGCTAAGCTTAGCGTAAAGACTGGAAACAGGGGGACACTGCGGGCCTGGCTCTGTCCAAAAGTTCGGAAAAAATCTGCCTACCAGCTTGGATGTAGCTTCATATTTAAAGTCACTGAGAGGAACTTTCATTTGTTGTCTGAGTCCCTTTAGAAAACCTCATTTTACTGCAGCTGGGTCTGATAGTCTGTTCCGCTCAGTCCCGGTTCTGAGTCTCCTGTGGCCTCCCTTCACTCCGGCGGGACCAGCAATACGGCCTGGGCCGCCAAAAAGCGTGGCGCTGGTGTCTGCGGAGAAGCAAGTCTAAGCTCAGCTCCTGCACATGGAGCTCTGCAACTCCTGCTGCAGCGTCGAATGCTAGTCGAAGGCGGCAATGAAGTCAATCTGGGTCTGTCTACGGCCCCACTGGAGTCTGAGCTGAAGGAGTTTCTGGTGAAACTACATGATTTAATTTGTCGTGGGCGTCACCGATGACGAGCATGAAGAATAATCGTATGGAAATAGCCCTTCTTCTCGCTGATGGTGTCCTTTACTTATGTATTAAATTGAGACTGCTGTATAACCGGTTAAAAGTTCCTCTCAGTAACTTTAACAGACAGACATGAGAGTTGTATCAATCTTTTAACTCTCAGTAAAAATTTGAGTAATTCCCAAATTGTTTACTATTCCTTGAAGTCGACAAAAGTATTGTTCCCTCTTATGTTGTTTGCAGATCCAATGAGGAAACACTTGGTGAAACTGAAGCTGACGGCTGCCGACTCCTCTGTGGACATGGCAGATCCTGCTGTGATGGAGTCAATCTTGAAATGGGTGAGTGTCACTTTTCCCATTTAACCTTTGAGGGATTCCTGACAGCTTGTTTCATAAAACTGTATCTGGTGTTAATATGCAAATCGTCCAACCCACGATCATTTTGCACATGAAACTCGAGCTTAAAATGTGCAACGTGACCTTTTATATCTCTTTTTTTTTTTTGTTGCATAGGTGCAAAGGAAGCTGAGTGGTGAAGGTGCAAGTGAAGATGTAAAGCTGAGCTGGAGAAAGCCTCCAGAGAAGGAAGAAAACTCAAAACAAGAGGAAACGGAAACGCTTGAAGAAATGTGTCGTCCATAAGACACATTTTATCTCTCGTGTAACCCCTTTAGTGTGTTTGAATAACCGATATAAGATATATTCTTATAACATTATGTTTTGCAAGGATTCTGTTAAAAGTGCTGTTACTTTTAATTAATCTCTGCATATTCTTATTAATGCAACTTTATATTAAGTCTATTATAGCCATTTTGTTAATATTTTAGTAGTTAACTAGTAGTTGCAAGAATACAATATGAAGTATATTCCAAATTAACATTGTCTGTTGTTTTGACATTTTGCTGGTGATTTGTTCAATCGACATCCTCATATTTTTATCTTCACTGCTCCAAAATCTCCATTATTTAGTTTTCTCATCAGTTATAGCTTATTTGTCTTGTTGTTGTTGTTTTTTAAATACACAATTGTGTGTTTTGATGTTTTTGTGGCGCACAAAACAAGCCAGGACATTAGACCATGTGGGAAAATAAGTTGCAACATGAATCAAAAATGTTTTTCATCAAGGCAGAGTTTAACGCAGAAATATCTCAAAAATTAAATTAATTTTTTTCAAGCACAATTTTAGCCAAATTGCCTAATAGCATATGTGTGTTATCTTGTGTACAAAGTGGTTGTGTGTTTCCAAAATTAAAAATTCAATCATGTGTGAACCGTATGATTTCGTAACAGTCGTAACAGGCCCCACTTGATCACGGTTAGGGGAGGTGAAAATAACCAGGAGCGATGAGGTTTTTGGTGAATAACTTTTAATAGGAAGGTCCTAGGGACGAGCTGGAGAAGGAGAAGACTATACCCAAAAGGAGGGTATAAGATGTGTTGTAAACAAGAGATCGTGGCCGTTATGAGTCACTACTTAAATGTGGTCTGTGGACGGTGACATGGGTCCTCAGCTGAGTACTTTTGTCATGCTCACCATATCATCATGGAATAAATACAGTTAATATGAAGAGAAGTTTTACAGATTGATTTCTACACGACTCTATTTCTAAATAAAAGAACACGACAATTTCTGACAATAAATCCCCATAAATCCTACACACATATGATACTTCACATCCTCCAACACCAGCAGTTGGGGTGGTACTGGAGGGAGCCCCAGGAGCAGTTGCAGCCTGCGGCCACTAGAGGCAGCCGAGCACGCACGCTGCTACTGTGACGCACTGACGCACAGATTTGTACGTAAAGAAGGAAGAAGGAGTAGCCTCTCTCCAAGATGGCGGCGACCATAGACAACAGCAATGCCGTTCAGGCGACAAAGAGAAAGCATCTCGGGATCCCCGAAGCTGTGTTTGTGGTGCGTAAAGGCCGACACTGCTTCTTTTAGTTGTTACAAGTCTACATTGAGGTTTGAGGCCTGAAAACACACTTTTATACTTGTAGCCGGTGTGTGGGCGCGTCATGCTGGCTACGAGCTAGTTAGCTCAGTTAGCATGAGAGCTAATCCTGCTGTGTGTGCAGGCTGGGCGGCTCCTCACCTCCATCTATGGACATCATCACAGACTCTGTGTGTGTGTGAGCTGCTTCTTATTTTCACTGCACCTCGGTTCCTCTTTAGGATTTAAAGTAGTGTAGCTAGCTACACGTTAGCTTGCTTTGCTAATGCTAATGCTAAAAAAAAAAAAAGAAACCGTTAGCTGCCTCCAACGTCCTCTTTCATTCACTGTCAGGAAATATTAATACCGTGGAAGGACTATTCAGACCTTTTATTAAAGTGAAAGTACGAATACCACACTGAAAACACTTGACTACAGTTAAAAAGCCTTGATTCACAGCCTTACTTAACTAAAAGTATGTAGCCTGTCACAAAATGTACTCTTAGTATCAAACTCACAAGTAGTCATTGTGCAGTAAAATGTTCCCACTCAGTGTTCACTCTTATATATCATGTTTTTGGATTCATATTACTGCTGCATTGATGTGTTGCATTTTACTGCTGTGGGTGTTTTTTTTTAAAGTTGTGCTAATGTTTCAGATAATTGTAGTGGAGTACAATATGTCCCTCTGAGAAGTAGTGGAGTAAAAGTATAAAGTATGCAGAGTAGAGTACAATCACTCCAATGAGTACGTATTTAAAGTAGTCGAGTAAATACTGAGCTTTAGTTATTCTACAGATTACGGTTAAAACCATGCATGTCCACATCTGATGATAAACTATAGCATTACGTGCTCATTTATGGGTTTAGACTGTTAATTACTTGTACTTTTGTTATTATAAAAAAAAAAGATGGATATTATTCAGTATTGGTGAGTTGTCTGCTGAGTAGCAAGAGATTGCACTATGGAAATGACACCTGTAATGTTTGAGGTGATTTCAAAGTGTATAGAGATATTTGACTTTTCCTGCTCCTGGGGAATTTGCCTTAATTATTTAAAAGCACATTTGGGGAACCTAAATCCAATCAATAATCTGACTGTGTGCTCTCGTCTCTGCTGAATTTTCACAGGAGGATGTCGACTCTTTTATGAAACAGCCGGGCAATGAGACGGCAGATGCGGCACTGAGGAAGCTGGACGAACAGCACCAGAAATATAAATACATGGAGCTCAACCTGTCTCAGAAGAAACTCAGGTAACAAAAAGTCACTTAATCCACAGTTTGTCTTTGTGACACGAGAGAGTTTTTTTGCATGTGCTTCCACGACTACTCAATAATAATAATAATAATAACAACTGTGCAATGGGAAGATAGACTATAACTCAACGGTGAACGTGAGCAGAAGGAAAAAAATTAATAAATAAAAAGACTCACTTTATGATCTGTAGAAATACCTTCATCTGGACTGTGAAATAATGTGGATGTTTGTAGTTTCTACAAGAAATAATTTTAGTACAATGAGACTCTATATTGGCAAGATTCTGCTGATACGTATATGATACCGGGGTTATGATACGTTATATTGCGATGCTGCATGCCAGCCGATGTATTGCCATTTCTTTTTACTTTCATGGGGGTAAACGTCCCAAAATGTCAAGGAGCTAGTAGTCGTTACAACATGGTCGAAGATTTATTATCTCGTTATTTATTGTGTTCGGGATGTCTAAGAAGATACTTTTGCATTTTAGAAAATTGAAGTATAACATCCATATTGCACCGGTCTGTGTAACAATGTAATGACAGTAATGCCTTTCTTACTTTTTACTTCTTACTCAAAAAGTTTACTTCTCTTGATGTGTAGGTTGAAAAGCCAGATCCCACAAATCACACAGACGCTAGAAATCCTGCGACACATGCAGAAGAAAAAGGTGTGTACTGCTTTAGTTAACCCTGAAATGGCAATCTTATTATTTTAACTAATGGTATTTGTTATTATTATGTAATTAATTTAATCTTGTTTATTTTATATTCTATAAATGATTTAATCTTGTTTATTTTATATTCTATAAATAATTTAATCTTGTTTATTTTATATTATATAAATGATTTAATCTTGTTTATTTTATATTCTATGAATGATTTAATCTTGTTTATTTTATATTATATAAATTATTTAATCTTGTTTATTTTATATTATATCTGTTTTGAATTGTCTACTTTTATTATTTGTTTTTACTGTAACTTTTAAATAAGCTGTTTTAGCAACACTTAGAATTTCAACATAAATGCATGCATCTAATTGGTCATTTAATTTGCATTATATAGCATTTAATTAGCTTCAGCTTTTTGCCCACAACCATTGGATGATATGAAAAAATATCACAATATAAATTAAGTCTGAGCTTAAAGATTCTTTTAAACCTAAAATTCATTAGTGGAAAAAAAAAGTATAAGCTGCAAACCAAATCTACTTGAATAGTTAAATTATATTCTATAGATCTTATTGTGTAAATCTATTTAAATACTTTCAAGGTTGTCAATTTGATGACATGTTTATCTATCGGAGAAGTGTGTGAGAAAATATGAAATGTCTCAAGACCTAGAAAACAAGGTTAGAGTGATGGTGAAAAGTGTGTTTTATAATAGAAGCCACTTTGTTGACGTTTCCTTCTTCAGGAGACCACAGCGCCCATGGACACGCACTTCCTGTTGGCTGATAATGTTTACTGCAAGGCCTCGGTGCCGCCCACTGAAAAAGTCTGCCTATGGTTAGGGGTAAGTAGAGCTCAGATTCAAACTCATTTATTCACTGGTGTGAACATCACAAAATCCTGTCAGTGCTACGGAGACGGTTAAAACAATCCGGAGAGGTCAGAGGCTGTGCCGCTGAACGCCGTAACTTAAATCCTCTCTGCATCTTTCACTCCTGCCCACCCCGACATTTCTCCCCCAAAGGCTAACGTGATGTTAGAGTACGACATTGATGAAGCCCAGGCTCTCCTAGAGAAGAACCTGACCACGGCATCTCGTAACCTAGAGACACTCGAGGATGATCTGGATTTCCTGCGAGACCAGTTCACCACCACCGAAGTCAGTATCCTTCCACCATGTAGTCCACCCAGGTTGGGATTCAAGGTTCTGTGCAGCATGTTTTATTTATTGTTTTCCAAAGTGATGGGGGCAGGGGTCAGCTTTTGAAGCGCTGAATTACTATGAAGTTGTGTTGAAAATGGTTCATTGTTGAGGAGCAGTTGATGCAGGAAATGGGGACACCTGCTGGCCAACTTTGGTGATGCGTTTGTGTGGAGACGGTTCATCAGATTCACTATGTTCATCATTACACGGACATCTCTCCCAGTGTGACAAAACAAGCTCTTGTAAAATGACGTGACCACCCCCCTCAAACTTTTTCTGTCCAACCTGACATTCTTAATAAAAAGATCAGCACAAGAAATGGTAAGAATAACAAAATGAACAGAAGACAAAATGTAAATACTGTTTTTTTTCTTTTTTTACGTGAGTTTGTAGGCCAGTACTGTGTGTTTACAGACATCAGACGTCACCTAATACTTGTTTAAACTGGGTATTTTTTTATAAAAAATTTTGACGAAACTCAGAGGGATAATTCGAGACGAGAAGAGGGAGGCATACTTTTTTGAAATGCACATTTCAGAAAATAAGAGCTAAGCATGATATTTAACACATATTTAATTGTTAATTGACATGTTTAAACTTTAAGCTGAAAAGATTCTGTCGAGGATCGGTTCACCCAAATGTACAGACTAAATTGCTAGAAATTTAAGGTAAGTGAGAAAATATGTATTTTGTGATTTGAGTGAACTGACTCTTTTTTTTTTTTAAAGCTGTTTTTAATTTGTCAAGGCGCCTTAAATATCAGCCAATTTGCAATGGTGATTAATGTGATGGTTATTTGTTCGATTAATCAATTAATTGATGTCAGTAAGTTGAGGGAAAAAAGCTAATTTTTTTATCAGAAACCAAAGGGGATTCTTTTTTAAATTTGATCTTTTTGTCTGACCAGCAGCACAAAACATAAAAGTATTTTTTTTTTTTTGTTACAATGAAATGTAGAAAAAACATTTAATCGTCACATTTGAGGAGCTGGAACCAGTACATTTTTGCTGTAATTATTATCGAAAATTGTTGCCGATTTTTATCATGTCAATTCAATTTATCATCAATTCGTCTAATTAAGTGCTTCAGCACAAACTTCCCGCTTAAATAAATACGTTCAGTCTCAGTAGTTGTAGACCTACAGTTTATTAAATATCCTGCCAATACATTTCGAGATGGACCTGTGAAACACTGTTTATTATTATTATTATTATTCTTTATTATGCCTAATCCTGCGGTTGCTCTGCGTGCTGTTCCTTAACTCACTGCTCCCCTCAGACATGGCACGAGTCTACAACTGGGACGTGAAGAGAAGGAGCAAAGAAAACCTCCTCAAATCAGCAGACAAGTCTTAATGTCGTTAGGACAGCGTCCACACTCCCCTTCTGCTCACCATACTCTCCTTTTAGCCCCCCCCCCCCCCCCCCCAAGTCATGTGTATGTTCACCCCAGAGCTCGGCAGATTAGAGAGCATGTTGAAATATTTCTGTGCTTGATTTAACTCCATATTATTAAACCAGGCACACTCATTTTTGAATATGCCCTTTTTATTAAGTCAAGCTTCTACCACTACTGTTTTCTGTTGATTTGTTACTTTTTCAAGTAAAAAACTATCAAAAAACAAAACAAAGGCAACACGGCAATTTTTTGTATTTTTTTTATTTATGATTGTAGTACGTTCCTGTTGTCGTTGGCAGATTAATGAGGAGATTAATGCAGATTAATGAGGGTTCTCTCGCATCGTCTTTTCTTTCCCTGCATTTTTCCCTCCTTACTGGCCTGCACTTGTTTTCTGTTTTTCCCTCAACCTGCAACATCGCTCACACACACACATGGGACTTTTCACTTGAGTTGTTAATTCTTGAAACGCATCCAGTTGCCATTATACTCGTAGAATCAGGCTTGTACAGGAAGAGCAAAATCGCAACGGAGGAAGAATACAGAGTGAAACTAGTTCTGTCTTGTGGCTCCAGTTCTCACTTCAGACGGATCAGCTGTCGTCTTGCTCCACACCTGCTGCTGCTCCTCCTCCGTCCCTCGACTTCCTACATCACTCCTCCTCTTCCTCCTCCTCTCCTTGTAGCCGCTGTTCTGTCTGTATTTATTTGTCGCTCACTGTATTCATTATACAATGAATGAAGTAAAAGAAGAACATTTGGGCAAAGAGATGAGACCGTGACGTGGTGCTCTGTGTGTTTATTCTTCTTATGAGCGCGTCGAACAGACGGCTGTAAAAGGTGTTTAAAGTCCAGTGTGGGGTTTCAAAACCAGTGACAGTCGAGAATGAACAATAATTAAGTGTTATGTAATGTTAACAGTTATTTACAGTAACTACAGTTGAAGATGCAAATAATTATCAGGGTCTTGAAATTTTTATTTTATTTTTTTTAAGCCTACCAATATGCTTTAATTTGATTATACCCCTTGATTTTCAACATAATATGATTTTATATCTACACAATAACTTTAATTTTTTTTATATATAAATGAAACAATCTCGGTGCATATTTGTTCGTATAGCTTAGCATTAAATATTCATGATTTTAAAAAATTAATAAAATGCAGTCGCAGTTGGTATGAACAGCTGGTGAAAATAAACAAAGTGTGAATATACCTTGATTTTATTGGATATAAGGGATGTTCTAAAGACTTCACAACTGCATTTATAGTAACTTTTAGATGTAATGATAAAGACTTTGAGAGTCTGGGCCGTTTTGGTTTAGACACCTTGAAAGTGCTTGAATTACTCTTTAAATGCTTTACGAGCCCTGACTTAAAGCATCAATTGGAAAACATATATATATTCATATTCCTATTCCCTAATGTTCTTCCTCCTAGACTTTCTTTTTGTCTATAATCTTTCCCTCTTCCCCTAAAAAGCAACAGTTTTCCTTTTCATGCTTCTTTTTTCCTTCCAGCTTCATATTTGGACAGAAGTCTAAATCATCATCTAGTAGAGGAAACATTGTAAAGCATTTTAACGGAATATATTTGTGCAGAAAACAGCTCCTCTGTGATTTTAAGCCTCAGCTGATAGGATGCAGTTTGTCCAACATTTAGGCCTCAGTGCTTCCGCCCAGTGGTGACGTGTGGAGCTACAGTGCAGCGTCACAGCGTTTGTTGTAGCTGTGGAAAGTCTCTGGGTTTAAACCGGAAACATTAAAGTTAAGCATATATATATTTCTTGTATCGGCAACTATGGTGAATTGGGAGTGAGACAGGTCTGTATCTATTTCCTTTAGTGTGTTTTTTTTTGTCCATCATTGCTTTATTTTAATACATAAAAAGAAATATAAGATGTTATTTCACACGTGTTGAATGATAATGACCGTGGGAACTCATTTCTCATGTCTTTGAAAGACATTTAGTTGGTTTTTTTAGACATTGTGAACTTGACATGACAAGATTCGTAATTTATTTACTTACACTATCTTCAATAATGTATTATTTCCTCACGTCAATAAACTCAAGGCAAGATCACAAAATAACAGAAAACAAAAGGTGAAATATATATATATATATATATATATTACACACGCTTGTCCTCTTCAGGAAGGGTTAGGGACCAATTTACTAATTTAACAATTTAAATGTTTATTATGACCTTTTAAACTGCTTAAAGAAACAGAAAAAACACAAATGCTGCCATGCACTATCCTGCATAATATATATTTGAAAACATTTTTTCTATTTTTTTCACACTCTTATCAATATATGCGTAAAAGTCTCTTCATAAACATGAAACAAAAATAATTTCCCGTAATTGTCAAAACTGATGATTTTCATCAAGAAATGTACTACCGTAATTCCGTCCAACATCCTTCCTCTCAAATGCATCACAGACGTACACGGAAATAGCAACAACTTTATGTGGAAAAAAAATAACCGTGGGAAAGTTTTTTATTTTTCCAGTCACATTTTATTTAGATTTTTAGTACATTTCAGTTTGTTGAGAGATAACTAGAGCGGAGGAAGAGACGCTCCCATGTAACCCAGCAGGAGCACGGACAGTGACGCGGTGTTGTCCGTACAGCTCGGAGGGTTGGAGAGAAGTGAAACGTTGTTTTGGTTGTACCACGGCTCCTGTGATAGGAAGGCTTACGCTGAGGGCAGGAAATAGCTGTTGTCACCCAACAGATGCGTGCGTTTGATGGCGAGGCTGACACATTGATGACATGCTGGCTGTCGGAGCGGCTGCGTAGAAAAGACGGGCTACAGGTCAAACTGGAGTCAACTGGTTTTCCCTTCATCCCCTATAAACATTGTGTCTGTGTGCAAAGTCAAGGAAAAGGATCTTTTGGAAAATGAGACGTAGCTTGTGCAATTTGCTTGAAATATTCAAACGAATAATTTCCACGAAATGAACCCCTTTCCCGTTTCTATATTATCCGTTTACTAGAATAACACTGGGTCTCCAGATTATGTCGGCAGGTAGACGAGCTTGCGAGCCACAGCCTGAAATGTCACCAAAATATTAATTTCCCTTGAAAGTTGCAAAGTAATTACGAGGCTTAAAGGAATTTGACAGTTCAACCTTTTGGGGAATAAGCATTTGCTTTCTTGGCAAGAGTTGGATAAGAAAATTGACACCACTCTCATGTCTGTATGGTGAATAAAAAGCTAAAACCAGCAGTTAGTTTAGCTTAGCATAAAGACTGGCCAGCTAATGGGTTTTTGGCCACAAGCAGTAACTTCCTGGTGTCTTTAAATGGAGAGCTTTCGAGGATTTTTATTTTTTATCTTTAGACTTTATCTTTATCTTTCAGAACAATCTTTGGGGTTTTTCGCCTTCATTCAGGAATGAATGCTCAGCCTTGTGACTGAAATGTAACGATAAAGCACGAGAGGCACAATTTGGGGCTGATCTGTGCGATGAATATGAAACTACAGCCGGTTAGCTTAGCTTAGCATAATGAGAAAAGTTCCCTTTTCTGTGCAAAGGTCAAACAAACCTGGAGCTCTCTCCTCACGACAAGACTCCAGGAAGTAACTTCTCTTTGCCAAGAAATAGTCCCGCACCTAATCCCCTCCTAAAAACTACAATGTGTCATTTCATACAGTTTCGTTTTTTGCACAGATTCACCAAACGAGATAAATGTGAAGAACGGATACGAGAGTGATCCGACTTTCTGCGGCAAACGTAGAACGTGCGTTTGAACAAAATGACTGAACCCTTTCTTTAGCTTGTGTGAGGGCGCGGCGTTGTTGATAGCGACCCGTTTACTGACGGTTGAAGTGAGTCGGGGCAGTCTTGTGTGTGCTGTGCGTGAAAGCAGCCTCAGATGGATCCTGGCTGAGAACAGTGCAGTGCCAGTAAATCACCCTGTGCAATAGGTTTCTCTGGAAACGAGCCAAAAAGCAGATCGCTTTGCCGTCGAACACGAAACTGCTTTGCGTCAAACCGGTGCCTCCCTATCGACATGCCCTTCACGAGCCCGTCGGTGACTTTCTCAGCAACGGTGAATTTTCACATCTTTAGTTTGATGATGAAGCCTCGGATCAATAAAAGACCAAAAGCGTGCTCGGGACAAGTTTAATGGAGTGGACTGCCAAGTCAGACACAAATGGTGCTTTCAAGTTCAGTGACGTGACTTAGTGAAAGGAAACAAACTTGCTTTGCTCGCAGACTGCAGTGTCATGTGAGGCCCGAAACATTAACGGCCACTTGCAGACAGTTAGCAGCTGATTGGGCCTCTAGGACAGAAGAGCTCTCTGCTTGTTTCACACACTGATCGAATTTACTGGAATCAGCTGATGGCTGCGTCAGGATTCACCTGACTTGGCTGTTTTGTACTTTTCCCGTTTGTTTTTGGTCTCGTTGTATTCCGTCAATATGACAAAAAAATGTTTTACAGTGTGTCGCGTGATGACATCTTGTCACCAGAAAACAAATCTGTCACTTCAGATGAGAACAATCTTTTTGACAGTGAACCAGCAATAGACTTTCGACATTTTTAAACGTTTCAGATCTGCTGAGCTTTCTATGTTTTCACCAGCAACAGTTGATTATTAAGTTGCATGACATCATGGACTTTGATGTTACATTTGTGCAGATTTGCTCTGGAAACATGAGACGTACTATGAAATGTGTCTGTTTTTTTCTTCTATTATAGAGCCCCTAAAAAGCCATAATGGGATTTATTCTTTAGTCTGAAATTAGTTTGCGTACCCTAATGAGATTTGTTTATCTGTGTTGCCTCATAATGCATTTCCTCACATGTTCTTTGAGCTTGCATTAGCGTCAATATAATTCCATCTTGGCTCCTGTGAAACACTTAAAAGGTCAATTCCAAACACGACATTTTAGAGACAACTAGAGAGTATTTTTATTACAGCTACTTAAATGAATTATTTTCCTGGTATTAATCGTCTCATCTATACCTCTCAGCAAGAGAGCAAACAAGCATATTTCCCCAAAACGACGGAAGACGATATTTCAGAGTGGAAGCAGGACATACAGCAGAGCAGATCTTCCAGCTGGCTGACATATGGTGAAAGCAGCTTGTCAGCCCATAAGGTGGAGCTGCACCGTCACCCACCCACCCACACAGACCTGACCACTTCTGAACTGCACACTCCATGACGTTCAAAAGCGTTTCAGTAGAAAGCACTGGTGATGACACGGCAAACTGTTTTATTTGATAAAAACATAACTTTCAAGGTCAAAAACACAAGGGCATCTGGGAGAATCTTTTTATTTTATTTATTATTATTATTATTTCTGGAAGGATTTTTTGAAGATTATGGTTTTTATTTAATTTAATAGTTTTTTTTTTTTTTTTTTGTCAGGAAGCATTTCACTCATTTCAGTCAGGAATAACGCACTGTGTGAAGACGAGGGACTACTTTCGTCAAATCGTTTGTAAGAACAGGGTGTGTTGCTTTGGCTCATTCACGCTTTTTCTTATATGACAAGTCGGTATGAAATATTCTCACCTTTTCCCCTGCTGACACATTCATGTAAAAATAAGATAACACAAGCACAACTCTTTGGAGACGTGTAAAAAGAAGGCATACAGCGTGAGAGGATGAAGCACGTACAGTTTCCTCACTGTAATTATGAACTGCAGGGGCAATGGCTTTGGATAAAAATAATAATAATAACAAAAAAGTAAATATAGCAGAGATCATAGTAATAGGCATTCATTTAGGATTTTGTATCAGATTAAAAAGTGTTCAAAAATAAAATGCTAATCCAATTATATGCAAACAAAAGAGTTGAAATAAGGATTCAAAAAAGTGTAAAAATACAGATCTACACTCAGCCATCCAGGTGCTTAAGGTAGATAAGGTACATGTAAATGCTTTTAATTTCCTTGTCAGTGTTTAAATTGGAGTCATTTATTGAATTGTAGCAAACGGCCCAATGTGTAGGTTGAAAACATAACGGATGATATATTTGGTCCAGCGCTAATCTCATAAGAATATTTTTGTTTGAATGGAAAGATTACCGATGTAATCAGTCAAACAGACAAACGCCAACACAAGTGATTTTTGATGTTCCTTTAAAAAAAAAAAAAAAAAAAAAAAAAACACCTTTTTATATAACATTTGTCATGTAACAGTATGATTCACTGTCTCTGATTTTCCTTGACATTTAAAGAAACGCCAGTAACTGGCCTGACATCTTGAGCGAAAACATTAATGTAACAGCAAAAATAAATGTCTACTACGTTAAGAACTACATAGTGCAAAACATGGTCGATTTTAAACCTTTAAAAGCGGGTTGGCCACACCCCGAACACTGTGACCTCACTGCTTGTCTCATTCCCATTGCAGTCATTTTGTGTCCAATGTGATAAAGTTTGGTCCCATTTTACACTTGTCATTTCATGTGTCTTGTATCTTCATGAAGGTTATAATGTTCCCGTTTATTTTTGGAGACGCTTTGCAGAGGTGTTGATTCGACTTCATGGTTGTTTTGGAGGCTGAAGTTTGTGGTGCTGTTAAAGTATGTTGCATCATACATGAGAGGTGTTTCTAATATTATGACCAACCCATGGGTATCAATGAGTGTAGGGTAAGGAACAGAAACACCTCTCTGTATAATACAATTCAACAGCACTGCAGACTACATTCTCCAAACTGTTCATACAGTTGAATCAAGACCTCTTTAAAACAGATATACCGAACCCTAACCCTTACTTTGAGCTGGGTGTACCTAATACCCAGCTTTTTTTTGGTATCGGGGAAAACCACCCGATCCATACGAAACACATGTAGTTTCTAAGTGTAAGAAGGATATTTGAACTGCAGAAAATTCCCAAGGAACCATGCCGGGTACGTCAATCCCGGTGTAATAAAATGAAAATAATGGCTTGATGAGATATTGTCTTGCGCACGCATAAAAAAAAAAAAAAAAAAAGGCATAAAAACCACTTGCTCAGGACAAAACCTAGCCTTGCTGTTTCCCCGTGCCCGTATCTGTGTTGGGTTGATTTAATGGCTGCCAATTGGACTTTCTTTGCATGATTATATTGTCCGTGTGCGTGCATTGTGGATAATGTGGTTCTTTTGTTGAGTCCGTGGTCCCTCTACGTTTGCTTTGCTGTAAAGAATTCAATTATCTCCACTGTGTTTATCTGCAGTCCCAAATGAGGCTCCACAGTAAAGGTGGACTTGGCTGTTAAGGTGCTTTTTTGGCTCCAACACTCTTATTAGTCCACCTTAACAGGTCTCCAGTTAAAGGCAGACAGTGAAGTGTTGTTAGGCTAGTCCAACAAGTCCACCTCGGTCAGTTAGGCTGTACACGTTGTCTCTTCCTGCTTAAGGAGTCCGTTAGGAACTGGATGGGTGACAATGTTTTATTATAGTACGGAAGTTAGCAGAATGATAGTGGATATAACCATGTAGTCAATGTCATTGAGCTCACTGGAGGCCTAAATTGCTTCAAAGAGAAATGATGTGGTCTCTGGTAACAAAATCCCAGCTCCGGGAAGGAAATCAGTCTTCCTTCATTAAATGTAGGTCCTCCAGGATTCCTCCTTTGACTTCAGATAGTGGAATGTGGAGCAAGATGTCAGCACAAGAGAAACACGGCTCTTGTTAACAAGGGAGGTTAAATCTAAAGGGTGCCGACTTAACATTTTTAAAATGATATGTGCTCGGAGGATGTTGGACCCCAACATAAAAGTGATCGTTTCGTACGTGATCATGTAATTGCATATTGGAGGAGAGGAGAAGATTAAGAAGTAGTGGGAGACGAGGTGAAGTAAGAGATGATGGGGAGAAAGAAAGATTAGTCTAGAGTTTTATCGGATTTTGGCGAAGAACCAAAATGGATCCTCTTTCTAAGGCCTTTCTAAGACATTCAGGGAGGGATTTTCAAGCAAGAAGCCCAAACCAAAACTAAAGGAATTGAATCATGGGAGCCCTCGCAGGTAAATGAGCATCTGTGATCCTTCCTCTCCGAGAAATAAAAACGTATTCAGAAATGGGCACAACCCTTCCGCTGTCCACCCACGTTCAAGGTGTTCTTTTCCGCCTTCTATCTCCATTGAAAGTCCTCAAACATCCCCTTCTGTATCCAGTTTGAACAAAGAACACCAGAGGGCTATCAACAGTTTCAGTCAGAGGGCTGACATCTCAGTCCTTCTGCCACTCGCCTCTGAGTCCTTCCTGAATCCCTCCCTTTTTCACCTTCAGTCCCAGAGCTCTTGGCGGATCAACACAGACAGCGGCGATCACTCTTGGTCACTTCCTCCGAAGAGTGAACCACATTGGGGACAAACCCGCTCTTCACTCCCTCCCAGCCCTCCTGGATTGTGATTTCGCCGGACCGCACCAGGGCGAAGATGTCTCGGGTCAGCTCGGTGAAGGCGTGCTCCACGTTGATGGCGTCACGGGCTGACGTCTCAACGTAGCGCATCCCGTACGCCCCCGCCAGCTTCTCTGCTTCCTGGCGGGTTACCTAGAAGATCAAATGAGATGAGATGAAACTTCCTCATGTGCAAACAAGGCAGTCAAGAGCGAGTAGATGTAACACACTTATAAAGTCCTACGTCCTGCTCTGGACAGGACTACCAACTGCCCTTTTCAGCCAGACTATCAGGAACTAAATGCAGGAGCTAAGGGCGTTTTCCAACCGATGGTTTGTTTGCTCTGTTTGCTTCGTAGACCCACTGTTGTTCGGATCGTTTTGCAGTATCATCCAAGTCTAAATTTCCATAGTGATATTTTTGCTTTCTGTCTGCCAGCAGCCTCAAGAGAATAGAACAAACAACGACGACTTGCCTCAGATCCCAATGTGGGCTGATCTAAATGTGAACACAAGGTTATTTTTAATGCTGCAGACTTCAGAATTGTGTATTACATAAGATTCAAAACTATCCCGAGCAACACATTTTTAACTGGACAAAGCCTGAATAATCTTGTCGTGTTCACTTTTATACACACCTGGCGCTGTGCCTCCAGGTCACACTTGTGGCCCACCAATAGGAAGACGATGCTGTGTGGCTGGACGTGGCTGCGCGCCTCCTCCAGCCAGTCGTGGACGTTCTGGAAGGAGCGGCGGTTGGTGATGTCGAACAGTAGGAGCCCGCCCACGGAGTTACGGTAGTAGGCCCTGGTGATGGACCTGCAGAGGTGGCAAAATGGAGGGTAAGGTAAAGACCGGAGCCAGATGCAAATCATTTGGTTATTGTCTTTAACATAACCCTACTTGGAAACACAAGACTGTTGTTAGATTTATGCTTTATAGTGGTTGTATTTTTAAACGTTATGTTCTTGATTAAAAAGTTAAACATTGGGGTAGTTGATGGGTTGGTTTAGTAGACTAGTTAGCCGGACGTGCTAACGTTTGCAGTTAACAGCAGACAAACACTCAGATGAATAAGTTTCTTACACTTTCGCTCTCTGGGTTTTGGTTTTGGGAAGACTGTTATGTCTGTTTTAGGATGAAATGCAGAGGGAAAGCTAATCATAGTGAGAAACTGATGACAGGAGGTGTGAAAGAAGGACAAGAAGCATAAGGGATGAAGGTGTCGGGTGGAGGAGCTGAGAAGATGGGGATACATTAGACAGCGTGAAGGTTTAATATGATAATCTAGCTCATTTTACTAGCTATTCTGACCAGTTTTCTTTGTTTTGATGATTTAAAAAGGGAAAAAAATTCTTTCATGCAGGAACAAACGGTGCATTTATTGTATGTTATACTTTAGAACAAGGAAAGAGTTTTTTTTTTCTTTTTTAAATGTTCACGGAGAGCAAAATAACTTTAAATAACAGTCAGAAAAGTGTATAATAAATACTAATTTTCTGATTACTGGCCATTTTAAAGTTTGTTAAAAGAATAGTGCTCATTTCCTTTTGAATGGACCGTTTTTGATTCAAATTAATTTGATTTGTCATGTGTTTTTGGTGTCTGCTATTAGCATTTTGACAAAACTACATATCACATGGGATGTATTAGCACTGCCAACACATGCACCTATAATGAACAACTGTGCAAACAGTGTTCACTTGCAACAACATCACTATCGACCTTTAAAAGTAAATATCAGTCGAGCCGGGTGGAAGCTAGAATTATGGTATTTGATTTTACAAAATGAACACCACAGCCCGACTGGGAGGAGAATTGCTGGTAGATTTTGACAAGATGTGACACCCTGCACGCTAACAAACACACACCAACCCCCTAATGATGCGTCTTATCTTCCCACAGTGTCCTGGCAGACGGGAAAGAGGGACGTGTCATGAAAGAGGAAGAGGGGAGGAATAGTCGACAGAGAAAATACAGTAAAAGAGGAGAAGTAGGTTGCAGAAATTCAGAACCAGCGAGTGATTCATTTGATCCGAGACACACTCGCATATATATATTTTATAATTACGGAAGGAAGGACCACGCAGATGAAACTACAAGGAGATGAGATGTGTTGTCAACAAGGAAGATGAGGTGGATTCTGATCAGAGGCCGTCCACTCAATCGTAGGAGGAAAATCGACTACTGCAGTCACAAAATGCGTAGAAATATCAGTCCTGGTAAATCTGAAATACTTTACCAAAATGGCTACAGTACGAGTCAAAATGGCAACCTTAGTGGACCCATGAAAGGATATTGTATGGGAGCTTAAAACCAAACCAATATGACGTTTAAGATATACAGAGACACCAAAAGGACAACTTATAACAAATTGGCATTGGTTGGCTTTAGTCTATATTTCTGTATTTGTCCACAAATCCCACATTAACAAATTTAAAGTTTCAGCAGCCTGAAGTTTTTTTTTTTTTTTTTTTTAATCAAATGTTACTTAAACAGGAGTAAACAATGATTCTGAAGAGAGGAAAAAAAAAAACGATCGGATCACGGATTTCTTTGATGTTTTTGAAACGTTCTGGGTGAAAAATAGTTTCTGACGCGTCCTTGCATCTCGCAGGGGGGGATGTGTGGCGGTTGCCATGGAGACGCTAGTCATGCTGACAGGTGAGACCAGTTCCCTTCTGTCAGGATGATGAGTGTGTATGTGGGTGTGTGTGCAAGTCTGTGTGGAGAGGCATTTTAGACTATGAGACTTATATCATTCTGGCTTTATTATATTATTATTATTATAACATAATATATATAACAAAATTATTTACACGTCATTGACGATTGGTTTACCCATAAATCCTTGTGCAATCCTGCAATGATTTTTAATTGTTTAGGTGTCCCATAGAGCGTACGTTTCACACTCAAATAAAATGGTGGACAGTTAACAGAGCACTAAATGTTCTGTAGTAAATTGGGAGTGATTCTGGACACAGAGTGAGATAAATAACACCTTTTATCATCTTTATACGTGCATGGCGTGTGCTTACGTGACCTTGGATCATTCCCGGCTTAGCTCTGCCTACTTTTAAGGTGAGAATTGAACCCCCAGTCTGTATATTATTATAATATCTTATATTAGATGCACTGTACTGACAGTATATGTCAGTCCTCACATCATGGCTTGGTGGTAACTATGAAAGTTCCTCCTAACATGTCATCAACAGAATCAATACATTCTTTTAGCAGTGAAAAGAAAACCCAACGCAGGTTTACTTTAGAGGCAGAATCATCTGTCATTCAGGTTTACACTTTACGAGCACTTTCACGTGTGTGTGTGTGTATTAGAAACGACCCCTCCAGCAGATTTCTCTGCTTTTATCACCTCAAAGCTAATTTGAATAACTTCTCTTTGTATTTGTAGCCGGGCAAACAAATTAGTCACAGGTAGCTAATCGAGTTTTAAGGCCTCCGGGCTACATCGTTGAACTCTTCAGTATTCCTGAACATTAAGTACTGATCGTCCCACTTTTCTTTAATTAAATAAATATATTCAACCCCCCCCCCCCTCCAATACTGAGATATGAACTACACAATTTCCTTTATGTCTTTAAAGAAAGAAAAAATACAATAAATGTTTTCTATTGAGGTATTTAGAAAAAAAATCTTAATTGATCTCTATGAGGGAGAAAAAAACCGATTTGTTCACTTGAACAAAGAGGTCAGAGGTCAGGAGCACAGCCGCGTCTCACTTCTGTAAACCACTTGAATATCCACAAGATACAGGGAAACATTTCACCCCGGATGACTCTTGCAGTTTCAAAACTTTACAACTTCCTTGTTTGGGACATCTGTGACGCTAATTGACTGTGATTCTGCTCTGCATTTCCCAGAGATCACGTGTGCAGTTTGAAGACTCTGACCTGTGTAAAGAATAATGTCTCTTTATATTTCTCATGTTTTAACTATGTTTACTAAAGTATTCCAAAATATTACACAACAACGAGTCTAAGGCCAGTGGTGGTAAGTAAGTACTTCTACTCAAGTACAGTTTTGAGCTACTTTGCTTTTGCTATGTCACACTTACTCCGCTACATTACATTCATTTTTCAGCTTTTTTTATTAATCATCTCACGAAATATGATACATTCCTATGGCTTAAACTACCCAACAATTTGTAAAATAGTCCACATTAGCGCAACCTCAACAAGCTACTAATAATCCAATATTATTATCCTATATATAATAAAAAATATAACACTGAACAGGGTCATTTTTGCTTTGGTAACACTTTATACCAGTTAACTTTTAGTAAGTGCATCGTTAACTGCTAATACATGCGTAACAAAGTATGTATCAATCTTAATGAGGCAACAAGCTTAGTGAAGTTTTACCAATAACATAATAGTTACAGAAGTTAAACTTAATAAATGAGTTTGTAATGGTATTATGAAGAAAACACTAGAAACTCATAAGGCTTATAATAACGCTCTTAAGCAGTCTATAAACTTAACAAGTTCCTTATAAGGACTTATGAGCGCTATATTACATATTAACAGGCTTTTTAGGGCTTTAATATAAAGCGTTATACCTTTTACTATAAATACTTTGAGCACATTTAGCTATTAATACTTTTTTTATTTTTTTTTTTACTTGAAGTAGAGTATTTCTTACAGTGTGGTATTGCTACTTTAACTCAAGTTATCTCAAGGGAAACCATCAATGACCATGTTTTATCTCACTATGTATCACTGTGGTCACTAATGGCTTATTATAGGAACAGCATGATGTGAAAAGTTAAATAAAAAAACACTATTACAGTGCATGAAGCCCAGTATAAACATACACAACTGTCACTTTCTCACCTGAAGCGCTCCTGTCCCGCCGTGTCCCAGATCTGCAGCTTGATCCGTTTGCCCGGCTCGATCTCCACCAGCCGGGAGAAGAAGTCCACGCCGACGGTGGGGTCCGACACCTGGGCGAAGCGGCCCTCCGTGAACCGCCGGATCAGACACGACTTGCCCACCGTGGAGTCCCCGATGACGATCAGCCGGAACTGATAGAGCCAGATCGCCTCCATGACTGTCTGTCGCTCTCACCGGTGTGTCGGTCTGTCTGTCTGCGAGGGGAGAGCGGTGCGCGTGCGCGTGCGCGTGCACAAGAGAGAGAGAACATTAGATTATCCTTCTATATATATATATATATATATATATATATATATACTTTTTTGAAAACTATAAGTAGGCTACATGTACTCTAGTATTACACTTAAGTACATTTTTATTTTTTTTTAGGTATTTGTACTTTACTTGAGTATTTCCATTTTACGCTACTTCTACTCCACTAGATTTTTATTTATTTATTTTTTTTACTCAACTACATTTATTTGATATCGTCAGTGACTTTGCAGATTCAGATTATTAACACAGAATATACATGAACTAATAGGCTACATTGTGATGTATGTTTTATGGGTGAAGATACCCAGCAGTGTATGAAGAAATACAAATTAGCCCAACATCTGCCAGCTGCAACGTCCGTGATGGAAAGTATCAATAATTAGAATCCAGTAATATTAATATACATTTTTCGGAAATGGGCCATTTTGCATCATGAGTACTTGTGGTATTTCTGCTTTTACTTTTGTAAAATATCTCAATTATTCCACCTCTGTATACAGTATAATAGCATAACCATATAGGGTTGTGATATTCAATACTATCTTTATACTGATGTTAAGCTAATTTATGGATTTTAAAAGCTGGAAACGCGTACTGTAATGGTCCTGTAATTTTGGTCTTTATTTGACAATATCTTTTGTAACCTCCAAAGAACGTCTTGGGATCGTTTTAGCAGTTCACAGTGAGACTTTTTGAGAAATTAGTTGTTGTTTTTTTAAGAAAAACCACATCACACACACATAATTATCCAAAGCAGAGCATTTTTCTTCAAACAAGTCTGAAAGGGATCTTATCCATGGGAACTTTTGGAAAAATATTCTATTATAAACGTATTTTGAGCAGTGGCCTAAACAATGTGACGTTCATGTAAAGTGATTTATGGAAGTGAATCTTTATACTATATAATAATAATACAACTAAGTATGTCCTATAAGTATATCATTCCTTCAGTATAACTATTGAGGCTGGTAGTGTTTAGGTCCCTGGACTAACTTTCATTCAGTTTCTGAACTCTAACCCTTTAATAGGCTGTTTGCCGTCCACACACACATAACTGTGCTTCATTGTATTCAGTGCGTGATTCAATTAAAACCACGAGATATGAGAGAAAATCCTCTTATGCTTTCCTCGTCACTCGACGGCGTCAAGTGATGTTTTAATAAGCCTGCTTTTTGGATTATTGGCCGTGGTCAAATGCCCTTTTTGATATGAGGCTTCGGCATTGAATGTGCGACCTTCCAAATAATAAGGCTGAGCTACAGTATAATATTCACTGCTGGCTGCTTTACATATTGGGAATATAGCTGCATTTTTGACAAGAATTTAATTTTTATAACTTAAGTACCATACTGAGGTAAAATTGTGACGTGCTTTTACTTTACTTGACTATTTCCATTTCATGTAACAGTGTTTTCACTATATTTCAGAAGAAAATGTTCTCTTTTTTACTCAACTATAGTTACTTTATGTGCGTGAAGACTTTATTTACAAAACATATGATCAGCCTTTGAACTTTATGGATTTGTTACAGAGAAGTAAGCTCCTGCTACAGTACATTTTAAAGCTATAATAATTAAAAATTGTAATATATATAATAATATAACAATCTCAATGGGGTCATTCTGCATAATACTCCTACTTTTAATAGTATATTCTGCTCATTATGCAAGTAAAGGGTTTGAATATTACTTTGAATGCATAACCACAGAAGCCTCTTATTGTACCCTCTTTAAAATCAGTTAAATTAACTCACGAAACTGCCTTACAATTCAACATTTAGGTTAAAATTGCTAGCATAATCACATAAATCTCTCATTGCGCTCATCGGGTAAATTCCTAAATCTAAACAAGAGTAAATACATTTGTTCATGCATAGCAAATATAACATATAAAACATGGAATATATCCTCATTTGGTGGAATAACATGCATGCAAGGATATAAGTTTGTGTCAAAGGTCCTGTACACATCGGACACACTTGTACTTTACTTGAATATTTCCATTCTATGCTACTTTACAGTTCCACTCCACTTCACCTCAGAGGGAAAAATTGTCATTTTTAATCCACACATGTATATTTGAAATGTATAGTTACTATAAAACATAGGTTATATGTGCATATGAAGCAGTACTAACCTACCCGGTAGTATACAAAGTATTAATGAACTACAACATTGAAATTCTCTCGCATGCATGAGTTAACAGAATAATAAAGTATTCTATAATGTTCTGCATAATGAGAACTTTTGATACTGTAAGTACATTTCACTGACTTCCTCTAAAATCCATAAGTAACATTTAGAATTACGCACTTTTACTTGTAGTTCTACTTTTACTTAAAGGATCTTCTTCCACCACTTCTTTTTAGGAAAAGTCCAAACATTTTTCATTCATTTTTTTTTTTTTTTTTTTTTTTTTTTAATACAGCAGTGGGCTTTATGGGAATAAGGAAGTAAGATAATCTCAACATAGGACAATGGTTAAGATGCCAACATAAGGGGAAGTGCATGTGATTTTAGTGTCCTCTATATATCTTTACACTGCTCTGTGTAGGCCATCAGGCGGGCAGGGAGCAGACAGGCAG
>CALSBV010000245.1:650889-690889 GCA_943590825.1 Bovichtus diacanthus | reverse complement strand
AACACCTGTACTTGTAGTGTAATAGTGTGTAATAAACAACCTTTATGTTAAAAGCAGAACATATTTTAGAAATACGGGTTCTTTTATTAAACAAAGCCTGGGAAAAAAAAAAAAAAAAAAACCCATCAAAACCCCATTTGAAGCAGGACCGTGTCCATCTTTGTGAGGGAAGAATGTAGAAGTGCATCTAATGTTTTATTCTGTGTTGGCCTTCCATCCACATTTAACTGCCAAAAATGTCATTTCCAGAAGTGGATGAATTCATGAATTCATGAATTTCAAGTCAGCTGTTTCATTATATGTTGCAGAATGAAATGGGGAGACCAGAGTATTGTGTGTGATGGCATGTGCACTTATGACTGTCGTTTGTCACTTTGTTCTTCCCATCACATCCCATCATGGCCGAGGCCCTGGGGAATAAAATGGGCGTACCTGACAGCTCACTTCCTCCCTCATTGGGTATGCACCCTGTCATCTCCAAGTACCCTTCAAATACAGTAATTGAGCTTCTGGTGCTCGCACCCCAGGAATTTCAATTAGGGTTGAGGCTACGCATGCATAGTACAAATCTTAGTTTACAGATCTGTGTTTCTTTCCTTAACTTTGGGATTTTCTCTCTCCATTTCCTTGTAAACTGTGCCGTTTCTTTGCCACGTGCTTTCATCAGTTTGGCCCAGACTGAAATGTCTCCGCAGCCATTGGATGGATTGCCATAATATTGAAAGTCCCCAGGGGATGAACCCCGGCGAGTCTGGTGACCCCCTCACTCTTCCTCTTACGCCACCACGAGGTTGACATTTTTGGTTTTGAGAGAAATGTCTCAACAACCATTGGATGGATGTTTGGAATTCGGGGGGGGGGGGCATTCATGGTCCCCTCAGGAGGAAACGCGACGACAGATGATGAAACCTAATGGCTTCGCCGATGTCCGCCGGTGACGCCATGTTTGGTTTTTGAGTGGAAACGTCTCAACTATATATCATGGATTGACATTTGACTTTTCCTCTAGCGCCATCATCAGGTCAAGACTTTAATTTGTTGGTTTATGACCAAATACCCGCACAACTAGCGACAGCCTCAGCTGTATTTAGTGTTAAGTGCTAATTAGCAAATGTTAGCCGGCTAACACAATACACTTTAGATGGTACACATGGTAAAAACGTCACCTGCTGAACGTCATCAGCATGCCAGCATTGTCACCGTGGGCATGTTAGCATTTAGCTCGAAGCACCACGTGCCTCAGTAAAGCAACACAAAAGGCAGCAGTTTGCGGCGTCATTTGAGGCATTTCACTCGGCCTCACCTCATGCCAGCCCTTGGTAAAGTGAAGTTTTTCTGTGACCACTTCTTCTTTCCTGCTTCTTCTTCTAGCCCAGAAATCCAAGGATGGCACCTCCCTCGACATGCTGTTCAGCGCGAGTTCTCAGTCACTCATCAGCTTCCTGCTGCTGAGCCTGACCATCGTCCTGTCCGGCTGCATCTACCTATGGGTCCTCAGATACATCTGCGTTGGCTGCTGCCAGCCCATCGCCGTCGGCAGTGAATCAGAAACCCTGGCTGGAATAGTGTGAAGCCATCAGCCCGTGTCTCAGCGAGTCAGAGTAGTACTCAATCACATACTGGCTGACAAGTCGCACAGGTTTTCCTTTCCTCACACTTAACAAATGACACTCTTTGAACATGTGAATTGGTTCTTTTTTACAAGAGAGATGGGAATTTTAAACGCTAGAAAAGATTCACAAAGTTAAACGTCAGACCACGATGTGTGACGAAATGCGCGCTTGCAGTTTATAGATGGGACTTTTATTCATACCTTGTAGAAGACGTGTCTCATAGGATGAATCATCGGGACCTCCAATGAGTCGGCCGGAATTATTGCCCACAAACATTTTCTTTTTTCTCAGCGGTTTAATTGAGGTTAATGGCTGTTTCCCGGGTTGGCAAATAACCCGGGCCAAAAAAAGCTTTGTTGGCTGGATTTTAAATAGTCGTTATGTTACTGTGCCCGAGCCAAACAGCTGACAGCAGAAGAGAAGAAGAGTACGGGTCGTTTTCAGTTAACTAATAGAAAAACAACTCCTATATCTGTTATTTTCTTTCCACATGGAAAACCGAAGCTGACTGATCCTGGCAAACGCTGTAGCTTCCACGTCGACTAAAGAAAAAATAGCGTTTGCGAGATGGTCCCCCACTACCAATTAGTTAAAGGTTCTCAATTCGACATTCGGAGCATTAATATAGCGAATAACTATTTGTAAAGATATAGTGGAGTAATGTCTACCCCGAGACTGAAGTCACACGCCCTCTGTGCTTCGTTTTCATAGCCGGTCCAGCCATGTGTGCTTGTTCGTGCACGCAAGTCCTTGTTTATATGCCCAACTGGCGAGCTAATGGCTGCCGCTCTGCACTGCGCCAGTTACAGTTGATAACACCACCCTCCCCCTCAGGTTACCACTGTCAGCTCTGTCAGCGCGGTTGTTGCTGTTCGGGCTGTTAGCACCGTTAGCTGCTAGCCGCTGACTCAGCCGCCGCCATGTTGAGGCAATCCCTCCGCTCTGAGTTTCGAATTGAGAAACTATGTAAAACTCCTACAAAAATGTCTGACATGACGGAGATGTCAGGCCGATGAGGTGAAAGGAAATAGCAGTTCAGTTTGATTATCAGGCTGAATAAATGTGTGCTTTTGCAGTAAAGTGGTAATACTCTTTCTGGCCACTTGGGGGCAGTGCAACCAGCTGTTGACGTGAACACTCACATATTATTACTGTTAGTTGTTTCGACTTAAGTGTTAGCAAATAATTGCCTAATTTATATATCCAGCAGAAATGTTCGCTATCATTTGGCATCGTGTTTCTGGCCACCTGATGAATTTTAGTCCAATATTCACTCTCCTTTTAGCTCTGTTTAGCTCCTGAGAGGCTCTTAGCGGCTAAACGCGCCGTGTGTTCACCAGCTGGTCACGAACATTTCTAACAGAAACCAGCTGCGTGTTGCTGATGGAAACGCGGTTGGTGAGACTGGACCGAAACAATAAAGTTGGTTGGCGGGAAGTAAAACCAAAACAATAAGCTGAAAGACACTCTTTCGACTTTACACATTGAAGAATTGTTCATGTGAACATTTTTATTTGTGCAGCTTTAATATTTCATGTGCACGAATTAGTATTTTATAGTCTCAAAAATAATTGCTTTTAAACTAAACCAACTGTTTTCAAAGGGACTTGTAAAATGTGATGTAGTGGATGTAGTATTTGTGAGAAAGGCACGGCTGCTAACACTCCCTTACTAACTGCAGTAGCCACAACAACCTGTTATTTGAGCTCCCACTGCACAAATGATGCATTTAACTGATGATACATCAACTAATAATGAAACAATTTAAACAGTCCTGCGTTATTAATTCATGCACATTTATTCCCCTCCTGATGCTTGCTGGTCTCTGTGAAATGTCCATCTATGATCGGCCTGTGCGATGTGTTTGTTTGACTACATGTTTCGTTTCTCAATATCTTCTTTCAATTCATTTATAAATAAATCCTCTATGAGCCAAACAGCCCTCTACCTGACCCTCTGTACTGTCTGTGTCTGTCTCTGAATGAGCAGGAAAATAACATCTCAGACGGAAGATGAGTCACCTCACAGTCGAACCAGATCCAATTAAATGTGATCAGTCTCATAACTCTTCAACGGCTTCATATATCTTTAAAAAGTCTATGAATGAATAAGTGATCAGAGAGAATCCCTCGCAGGCAGAAGGCGTCGCAGCACCGCCAGCGTTTAATCTTTTAGCCTGAAATGATGCATGCCAACACACACAACATGTTGATTGAAGGATATTTATGAACGCTGTGGAGCAGGACATTAATTTTTTATTTTTTTTTGCAGCTCCGTGCGTTGTGAGCTTTTATTGATTTATAGCTTTCAGTTTTCAACATTTATTGCTCAGACTGGTCGGAAATCTGTCAAATTCTGCCTGACATGACTGACGGTTAGGGAAAACATTTGTCAAGTATGGACTTTCTACAATAGCGAGTGTCTGCTAAGTTGTCCACAATGTGTCCTACCTTGACCTTCTATGACATTGCTTGTAATGTCACTGGTGAGGTCTGCCAAATGAGGCCATTTCTGAACAGTTCCACTAAAGTTAATGTGACTTTATTTGCCATTTGCCCAGATACAGAGCACAAACATTTCTGGATATTATTGCACGTTTCTCTGAGTGATTTTTTTTAAAGAAGGAATACTGTTTTGTATCTAGGTTGATTCTTTTCCCTGAGGTTTTTTTTTTTTGGTAGATGTACGAACAATTGCATATTACGAGCAGTATCGACAGTATTCACAACGGACGACTTACAAGCCCTGTAAGAAAGAAAAGTTGCACGGAAAGAAAGATGACCCGAAAGCTAAGAAGTACAAGTTATGTCCTTGCTTAAAAAAAAAAAAACTGTAATGGCCGAGAATTAAAAGAAGTGAAACAGCACTGGGTTCCAAAGGTCACCATGTGCCTCCAGTCATTGTGAGACTGCGCACTGAATCTCTGGAAACTACAGAATGAATTACACTGGTAAATTACACCCACCTCTTCCACACAAGAGGGGAACAAACGAACGGAGGCAGATGATTGTGGAGTAACGACAACATGGAGTCGGAGCCCATGGAGTCAGAGTCATACATAAATTACAATCATGGGTGGGCTGCTGAGCACAGACCCAGAGGGTCGTTTTTAAAGTGACAATTATAAACATTTCTCGTCTGAATTTCAAAAGGCTTCAGTGATCTATAAAATTCAATTTTCCAGCGACACAAATCTCTGCCTACACACAAGACTTTGCGTGACCATGTAAGTCACACCACTTTCCAGGTAAATGGCACCTGGCGTCATAAGTGCAGCATAGAGGTCAAGACGCTCGAGAGTTTTCACTCTACGGCTCACCTTGGCTCGTGCTGAGCTTCTCCATAGATTGTAACCATGGTAATCACGGTGCAAACTACCCTCCTTGACATACCGCAGTTAATTTGCACATTGTGGGAAAACTGCGAGCACCTCTGGGTCCGTCTCTGACCCCCCCCCCCCGTCCGTGTCAGTCGCGTGGTGATGGATTAATTCCTATCTCTCTGAGCACATTGGACCGAGGCAAGGTAGCGGCTCATCCTATGATTGACAGCTGCAGATACAACTTCAATCCCAGTCGAGAGCCTGTTGCCAGGGGCTACGAGGGGGCTCCCCGCATCCACGCAGTTGCCATGGAAATAGGGTGTTCAGCCGTTCCGCCTGCAGATGGCAACACTGCACTTCAAGTCGGGAGGGAGGGATGAGAGGTGAGATGTGTTTGAGGGCAGCGAGCGAATCAGTGTTTGGCACCGATGCCTCATAGAGAACAAGGTGAAGGTTTGACGTTTTGCATGTTCACCCCGAGTTCACCACAGTCTCCTCTGGGTGCCGCAGTTACCTTGGGTTGCATTACAAGTCAGACAGAGGAGGCTCTATATTCCCCGCGTTACTGTCTGCATGTCAATCTTTGCGATGCATCAATTCTCCATGTGCATCACTCATCTCCACGCGATGCCATAAAGTAATGTTTGTGTTTTTGGTTATATCTCATGAGACTGGAGAGAGGAAGGAAGAGAGGGGGAAATGTGGCAGAAGGCTGCGTTTGCTGCAAGAGCTTGACCGCAAATCCTCAAACAGTTGATTCCGATGACTGTGCAGCTGTTTTGGCACATGAAAGACTACATGTTGGCGCACCTTCGGCTGTGACACAGAGTCTAAAACCCTGGGAACTGAAGCTTCTTTGGTGGCCTGTGTGTGCTGCGCTAACCACTTCCATCTACTTTGGTTGCAGTTCTTATTTCCTTCCTCTGCTGCATGCACGTTTTTTTCTTTCTTCCAACACACACCTCATTAGATTTGGCAGACGTTTGAGAAAGAAACCAGATGAGCAGAGTAAGGCTGACAGTTGGATTACACACACACACACACACACACACACACACAGAGTTTCATATTCAAGTGCTGATCAGAAACGTGTGTTTGGCGTCACCCTGCTCTTGACAGTTCATGGCATCAGTCATCACAGCATAGGGAGACTTTTCTCTCCTGGGAAAGAGGGAGGGGGGGGGGGTCATTGGAGGTCAAAAGCGGTGGTGGCTTCCTGGAATTTACCTGCTGCTGGGGTCAGTTTGCAGTATTTCTCAACTGGGTGGGAAATACTGCAAAGTGCAGCTGGTTCTATGAAACTGAAAAACTGACACAGACTCACGCACAGCTTACAGGGACAACGCACCTATAGTCATCTGTGAGTTATGGTATCACTCACCACTCTCTTTCTGCCATCACTCAAACGCCTCTTGTCCTCATGCACAAAATCCGATTTGATATATTGCATCATGACATGCAGCTATAATCAATGCAAACCACTTATGATGACTGAGAACAGCAGCCTGCAATCTAATTACATCTCATACAGTGTGTGAAATCCAGGCAGATATTTGATTTATTCAGCTCTCAGATCCGCTCCGATGCCCACTGGGCTGTGCACGGTGCAGCACGAGCGGTCTCCTACGGATCTTTCAGCACACCGTGTTCCATATAGTCTGGAGTCAAACAAGGACACGGCGTCTGAGGAATAATTTAATACGACCTTAAATGTGGATTTATTGCGGCACGAGAGACGCGTTAATGAAGAGAGAGAGCAGCAGAGATTGGAGTCAGTTTGCTGTTTTATTGTAGCAGGAACGCATAAATGGCGTTAAAGCAGGTGAAATTTGAGACGTTTGTTTCATACAGTCCGCTACAATTTAAACCGTGACACCTTAAAGGCAACACTCACTCCTCAGCTCGTGTCCAATAGACTGCAGAGGCGTTCACGACCTGTCGGAACTATAGCAAGTAATCATTAACAGCTTGAATAATATACGGTAAAGAAGTCTGCCCCCCCCCCCCCCCCCCCTCTCGAAATCTACTGTAGGCTACCTCCATTTCTTTTTAACTTTTGCTACCATTTGATATGTTTTATTCTTGTATGTTACACAATACATACACAGTACTTTTTAAAATTTTTTTTTACAATTTTTAATACCACCACATGGACTACAAACTCTGTGGCTGACAAAGGAACATTTTTACCCAAAGCTTGCTGGTTGCGAATGGATTGCTGGGTGGTCCAAGTTCATGTACGACTCAGACATGTCCACTATAGGCCACCAACACACTACTAAGATATATATATATATATATATGTTTTAAATAGATTAGCTATTTTGTCTGTGTCAGAGAAGTGTACATTACAATTTCCCAGAATACAAGGTGTCCTCTTTAAAGTCCTCCAAGAACCAAAGACCCAGGGGTATTTAGTTGAGAATGATTTAGGCTAAAACAAACAAAAGCAGCAAATTGTCATATTTAAGAGCCTGCATTCGGCTACTTGTGTTCATTTTTGCGTATTCAACAATCAGAATACGTTTTCGGTCACTTGACTCTTTGATTAATCTATGTCTGAAGCCAAATTGTTGCAGAATCAGAATCAGTTTTATTGGCCAAGTGTTTGTAGGCTACACACAATTTTCGAATCCAGTTTTTGATTGCTCTCAATGTAATAGAAATAGACATTAAGCTAAAAAACAACGACATAACATTTAATTAGCATGTACAGATATAAATATATATAAAACAGAAAAGGACAAAACTATCTTATTGTCCAAAATCAACAGCAACAGTAGAGTAGGCTACTTGAACGCATGGAAAGTCCTGGGATTCAAGTTGTCTAAATTCCGAGGCTACCAGCGGCCAGTGAAGGCAGCACAGTTGTGAGATCAGCTGATTTTCTACGCTGCCATTTTGTCCGGCAGAGCAGCAACCAGCCAGTCAGTCCGTAAAGACAAACCACTGGCGAGACTTTTGAGACAGCGCCACAGGACGGGAAAAACGAGCCGGTAATGTGGAGTCGTCTGCCGGAGGACAGCACTAACTGAGCCCGAGGACCGTCAAAGGAAACAACCGAGCTAAGGGAGCTGTCATTTTTAACTTAACGGGTCCGCCGGCTCGGCTCTTCAGTCACAGACTACAGACACTTCGGCTGGCAGGTTAGCTAACCGCCGCTAGCTGCTCGGCTAACACCCACCGCTCCTCGCATCTTTTCTCCCCGGGAGAAACTGCACCTGTCCCGGCTGTCAGTAACACGGTATCCTCTTATAAACTCAAAACAATGTGGTGCTCAATTCTGAATGACTTTTCACGCCCGGCAGGGGGTTTAACACACACTTTGCCAAGCGACCAGTGATAGCTAACTGAACAGTCCAAGCTAACAAGTTGACGTGGAGGAGGAACTCAAGAATTTTTTTTTTTTTTTTTTTTTTTTTTTTTTTTTTTTTTTTTTGGTTGAGAACTGTCGAGATTGATGTTGATGTTCCCCAAACTGTGATTTCATACGGATTACTTTTTTGTTGACGTCTAGCCCCGAAGTGATCTCTGAAAACAAATCGTCCAGGTTACAAACCAGCCAGTTAGCTATGTTTATTTGTGGCCAGAAAGTAATTTCCAGTGTTTACAAATTCCACAGTGGGACTCTTTCCTGGTTCGAGTACTGCACCGGGAACATTAGCTAACACAGACTAGCTCGGATTAGTGTCGTCGTGTTGTGTTTACTAGATAGATAGAACTAACTGTTGCCAAACAATTGAACTATTCTGCAAATCAGCTGTTGATTGTGGTTTTCACTGTAAAGCCAATCTTGTACCTGCATTTTTGTTTTTGTGTGTGTGTGTGTGTGTGTGTGCCACCAGTGATCTGACATTACTGCAGACTGCACAGGTTTTGTACGCACCTGAAACAAAAAAAAAAACCCACAACAGTGGGTGTCTGATCGCAACCCTTTACCTCCACTTGACAGTGAAGTCACGTTGAGTTGTTTTCCGCAGGGAGTTGATCCATTGATCGGATCGTTATTGTGCTATTTTAGCTGATTGAGGAAAAAGGCAGAAAGAGAGAGAGAGAGAGAGGGAGATAGAAGCGATGTCGGGCCAATCTATCACGGATCGGATCGCAGCAGCGCAGCACAGCATGACCGGGTCGGCCATCAGCAAGGCTGTGTGCAAAGCCACCACGCATGAAGTCAGCGGACCCAAGAAGAAGCACCTCGACTGTGAGTATAGCCTCCTTTCTACTTGTGTCTGTCTGTCTGTCAGCTGCAGGGCTTCAAACGCAGACAGCCTCAGCACACGGGGCTGCTCGTGCTGAGGCTCTGATGCACATTCCTTCACACACACACACACACACACACACACACAACACAACCTGGCTAGTTGGACAGGCTGGCTGTGTAGATTTGAAAAAACATGATCCCTTGATACAAGCCTGTTTTATTGTGTGTGGATGAGGACACATTTGGTTCTTATCAATATAATGTCCTTTTTTCTTTTTGATTTGTTGATCACATTTGGTCTACAAATGCCAAATAAGATGAGAGGCACCTTCCCAAAGTGTGACGTCTTTAATTCGCCAAATATCCCTAACTATTCAATTAAAGCTACAACTAGCGATTCATTTCGTTGTCGTTTAAGCTGTCGGTTACTTTTGCATCAATTGATAAAAAATTTTTTTTCTAGACTTTGAGAAATTTGTGGCCAGTGCTCGGGCTGCAACTAACTACTACTTTCTAGATTGATCTACTAATCGCGTAGTCTTCAAAATGTCCGAAAATAGTGAAACGTGTACAACCCAGTTCCTCCAAAGTCCAAGAGGATGTGTTTAAATGTCTTATTTTCTCAGTCCAAAACCCAAAGATACCGAGATAATTCAGGAAATCTTCATGTAGCATTTTCGGCCCCAAATTACTTTAACGATTAATCGATTTATCAAAAATAATGGGCAATAATTTTTCTGTCGATCTTGTCAACGAGCCGCTGCTGCTCTGAAATGTCCTTCAAAATGTCCCAGGGTCAAAGGTATAGTCTTCAGATAAGTGCTGCGAGTAACGATCATTTTCATTATCGCTTTAATCTGCACACAATTCTCTCGCTTTAATGGCTTAGTCTATTAAAAATGTCAAATGTTTTCCATAATTTCTCAGAGCTCAACATGACTTGTTTTAATTGGCTTGTTTTATCTGCTCATCAGTCCAAAATGAATCAAATAACAATCGTTTTTGACCTATAAAATTTTTTTTTAAAAAGAAACCTTCGCACATCAAGCCCTGGAAACGGAGAACATTTTACGTTTTTTGCTTGAAAAATTAGTTAATTAAAAAAAAGTCGGACAATTTCAGCTGTAATAAACAAACTCTCTGAAGCCCAAAGATATTACATTTTTTAATGATATAAAAGAGTCAAAAGCAGCATTTCAGCAGCTGGGACCAGCTAAATATCCGTTTTATTTTTACTTGATTAATGAGCAAACAACTAAGTCTCACTTTTCGTTGATCGACTTATCCATTCACTAAACATCGCTTTGCCACAAATTCAATTTCTATATTTAAACTTCACCAAGAAAAGCACACGACTCCTAACGACGTCTTGTGTTTCCTCTAGTTACGAAAGTCTTCCGACAGGTTTGTGTTTTATTACACTGTGTGTAGACAGACATGAAGGCGAGTCACACGCAGATAACACGAGCAACAGAAATCAAACCTTTTTATATATAAGGAGAAACAAAAAGACGGCGCTGTGTACTTTTAAAATCTCAGGAAACATCATATTTCCTTCCTTGGAGGCATTGTTTAGATTTCAAGGAAACCTCTCTCACATACTGCAAATTCCCAGATCTTATTTGCTGATGTTATTTCTCTAGATTCCTGGTTTGTTATTTCTCGTGTTGCTTTGCTAATAAGAGTGGATTAATTTGCCAGTAATGTGCGCGCAAATTCAACTGAGTCACGTTGAAGGTGACAAATGATGCAAGTGGGACAACGACAAAAGAAAGAGAGAGAATGGATGTAATGCAAGAAATAAATGTATCAGCAATGAGACTGAGTCATAATGTTAAGAGCTTGTGTTTGACATTACTGGGCCGAAATGTGCTGAAGTTCTGTTTTCCACGAACCGGCCTTTGTCGGCCCAGGATGCACATGTTTGATCGATGGTTCGGCTCAGCTGCCTCGCATCCGTCAACTCCTCCCTCCTCCTCCACCTCTACTCGCAAGACTCAGCTGCTGACGTTCAACAAAAGTCATGTATTGTCTCCGCTCCTTTTGTGAACTTGGCCAGACCCTTGCAGCCAATACGGCACGTCGAGCTTAATCATTGCAGGATATTGATTTCTTTGTGAGAGCAACGACCTCGGTGCCGCAGGGGGGGAACGGTCAGCGAGTGGCGCATCGCACGAAGGCATGATTGTCATGTTTGTTTGTCCGGTTGATGATTCCCCCATGAAGGTAACATCCAGGCTGTCAAGTTCATTGTGTTGTTGGTATTGCAAGGGAGGGCGGCCAGCAGGCAGGAAGAAAGGCAGGTTATAGGTGAGGTCGTCATTCACTTAGGCAGGTAGTCAATTTGTGAGGAGGCTGGCAGGCAGCGTGTTGCACCATTACTCAGTCAACCAGCCAGCCAGCTGACCCAAACCTCCGGTAATGTAATGAACACAGGCGGCCAGGTGAGACATTCAGTCAGCCTGATTCATGCTTAAAGGAATACTTCACCCCCTTTTTAAAAATGATCATTTGTATACAAATCACCCACTGTTGCCTTGAATCCTTGAGGACAACTTTGGTTGCCTGAAAATGGTAAATGGAGGTGTGGGGGGGGGGGTAAATCAAGACATCTGTTTACAGACTCTCACAGCGTGTGCAAGTACGTATGCTCGCTACTTCCCAAACGTACGTATTTTTTAAATTCTTTGCATTGTTTCCACTCGGCGAAGAAGAAGAAGCGTGCGCAGTAAGCGGGAAGATTGGGTTTAAATGTCGTCCTCGTTCGGGGAAGTGTTTTTTAGAATTCCGACATCTGTGAAATACTTTTCAAAATACAAGCTGCTGCTGCGGCTGATTAACGGGTGAAAAATAACATTTTGATCTTTCTCTTTTAAGGTTTTCCAAGAGCCAGACCCCTATGACACAGATGTGTGTGTGTGTGTGTGCGTGTGTGTGTGTGTGAATTTCTGTGGTTGTGGTAATATGTTTATTTGCCAAATGCTGTGGTTCTTACACGGTTTTGAAATCTGCACCCATGATGAGTTACCTAGTAACTCCCACAGTCTGCGGCAGTATCTCCGCTCAGTAAGGGTCAGATGTGATGACGGGACGGGAAATGTTATCACAAGTTAAAAAGCTCGTCAGTCGAGACGCATTGAATATGCACGGAGAAGCCAGGGCCAAGCTGCAGTCCACATCAACCGGATATTGGCACAATCTAGATACATCTGGAAGCAGGATGCTACAGGTTTGAACAGCGTTTTTAGGAGACAGTTGCCAGCCAGCTAGTGTGTGAGTGTGTGTGTGTGTGTGAGTGTGAGTCAGCGAACAAGTCCACTGGTTGGTGAATTGTATGCAGAGCCATTTATCAAGGGTAAGAGGGAAACCTAAAGACAGACAGGCTTTGACGCTGAAAACCTCGGCTATTGTTGCTAACCTTATCTGTTTATCCATCTTTGACACAGTCAGACCTCCCTCCACACACACACACACACAACCCTTATTTTCTTTAACTCTTCCCTTGGCACGATTTTACCGCAAGCAGATGTGACTGTCTGACAGCAAGCTGTGAAATGATCTCACCGGCATATTTGCATCTACTGTAGACCAATACCCGAATAACCCCCGGCAGAAGCATTTCAGCACTGGCAGTGAGCGTGCAAGCGTTCGGGTGGGGGCGGGGTGGGGGCGTCCGCTGTTAGCCGGAGCAGCCCTGACATTCACGCACCACCGGCGAAAATAAGTGCCGTTTTAAAGCCATTTAGTGTCATGGCTCGGACTGTCCAACTCAATTAACCCCCAGCTCGTGAGCGTCCGGCAGAAAATGTTGAGGCCTTCCCATTAGTTTTGAATAGCTTTCCTATTTATGGAAATTATCGTCATAAAAATCAACGAGGGAGGGCTCAAATGTGTCAATGTGTCTGTCTGCTTGCAGTATTCCCGTTGTCAAGGTGAGTGTTATTGTGTGTTTTAATCCAGCCTTTTATATGCAGCCAAGTGATGCCATGTCGCACACACACACTTAGGAGGCCACTTCTTTCCACTTTGGCATCACCGAAAAAGCTGATTGTTTCACCATTTTACAGCTGTTAACAGAGAAGTTGTGACATTTAAACTGACGTCTCGTTTCCCCCCCTCACTGGCACTCTGTTGTCATGGCAGCAAACCAGCCAACTGGCTTGTGTTAAATGGACTTTAGTTGACGGGGGAAGTTGGATGGTGAAATCGCCTGCAGCCTCCATAATGGTGCTGTTTTTACAACCGTTGTTTATGTGGGTTGAGCTGGGCGTTTTTAGGAGTGTTTTTCTTAGAAGTAGTGAATAAGACTCTAATGAAGCTTTTCCAGTAACCCAGATAATGGAATATCTAATAGTCCTAATGCTAAGCAACTGGAGGAATTGTTCTCTTGCCGTTTTTTACTGAATGGCAGCCCTTAACCTCTGCGAGCGGTTCACACCTTGACATCACATGAGAGACTTGCTAGTCGTGATGTGAGACGCATCGGAGTCCCATAAACGGAGGTGTGAATGAAGTGATGTAAGTGGCTGGTAAAGTGATGCCGCACTGTGTTCATTGGTGGGTTTTCAGCTTGATGTACCGTTGATGGCCTTCTTCACGCCTCCTCGAAAACCATCTGTGTTCTCCGTCTAAAATGTGCCGTTCATTGGCGTCAAATGGGGGAATGGTGTGTCTCCACTGAGCAGCAGCTCCGGTGAAGTTTTATCCTCCTGCGTTGTCGCGTCACCGCAGTTGACGTTTCGTTGCCAGGAAATATTTTACATGTTTTTGACCCTTTTTTTTGCTGTCTTGTTTGGCCGTTCTCTGCATTGCTTGTCGTACTCTTTACTCTTTCACAGTGAGCAATGATTTCTTTCTTCTTTTTTAAACGGCTAAAGGGCCACATGTACTTTGAAACTGGATGTGGACACAGATATTGGACTTGCACATTGTTAGATTTAAAACTACATTAACTGTCTGCCTAGATGGATGTCCTAACGCTTGTTTGCAGACATAGACACATGACAAAATGTACGTTATTGCGCACCCTCTCAGCTATGTGAATGCAGAAAGTATAACTTAAAAAGCTTCACAACAAAGCCCAGCACAGGAATCTGTTTTTGAACAAAATCCCATTTACTGGTAGATATTGTATGTCATACCATAACATCCAAAAGTTGCTGATGACTTGCAGATGTGTCAGACTTGCTCGCCGTAGTCCAAATGACCATTTGTCTGGTACGCTGGTGTTGTAAATGGTATGGTAAGTGCACTTTTCCAATCTTTGCGACCAGTCAAAGCGTTTTACCACATGTCAACATTCACCCATTCATGCAGAGTCAGAGGCTACCAAACAAGGCCACATGCTCTTCAGTAGTGATAAACATTCACACACTCGCACACTGTTGGCCATGCCATTGGGAGCAATTTGGGGTTCAGTATGTTGCCCCGAGTCAGGGATCGAACCGCCAATCCTCCGAACCTCGACCACTCTACCTCCTGAGCCACAGCCGCCCTGGTCAGGCGGCTTTCATTCCAAACAGCATGAAGTCTTTACCACAGCTTTTGGCTCAGCAGCTTAGTCCTTCTATCCTGTTGTCGAGGACCTTTTCAGGCCTTTCTACTCAGTAGCAGCTACAGTTATGGACGCTTAATACAACATGCCACATCGTTTTTACCAGCTGGCTGAGCTGCTGGCCCGACAGGTCCTTTTGACAGCACGCTGTGTCGGTGCCATTTTTAGCCAAACCTTTTTAAAACCAGGGGTTACGCTTGCATGACAAATTGTTGTGGCGCTAGAGTAGTCCCAACACTTTGACCGGCTCTGTCTGGTCTACAGTGTGTCTTTTGGTTAGTTTAGGAGACGGACAGAGACTCTGTTTACAGAAGGTTATTGAGCTCAGGTTTATGTGGTTTGTGTTTCAGCCTCCAGTGAGTTGGTGCCCATTCAAACTTTACAGCTCTATTTCAGACAGGAGCTTGTAGGTCACCTTGACAGAGCTGTTCATTGTGCGCATGTAAATATGTTTATGTGTTGGATGTTGCTGTGAGAGTATGGATGTGGTACTTGTGGGATTATTTCAAAGTTGCCATACAAACATTTCATCGGAGCTTATGTAATTACGCGAGGAAAAGCTGCTTCAAATAATTATTATCTATGTTCTTTCCCTTTTCTTCCAAAGAGCCATATTTGTGTGATTGTTGGCTGTTGCTTTTGTCCCATCTGGGCTTTGAGCTCTGCCTTAATTTCTGTGCGCTTCTGTATGGTTACTCAACGTTTTGCAGGACCACCTGTTGCTGTGAGTTTTGACAGTTAGTTATTCGTCATCACCACAACTGGATCCATGAAAGAGAGACGCTCAACGCTAGCGAGACCCCCTTCTTTCTGTAACGTGAGACAAACGCACCACTGAGTGTGCAGGAGCCGGCGATTTAGTAAGGCGTTGAAACAACATGGAAGAAAAATGAAAGTCTCCAATCGGAGCTAGCTAGTTAGCCTAGCTTGCTAGCTTCCATTTTCCGAGTGAAATGGAAACTTAACAGCACGATGGGTCGTCCTACTTGTTGCGAGTTTTAAAGCGTTCGGTCTTTAATTGCTAAAAGCTGAAAGATGTACACTATGTTGGCAAGTTTAAAAAAATGTCATGGGAAACGCCCACTGAAAAGCCTGAAGTTTTTACATCGTTTCCACAAATGTCGGTTTTTATCCTGTTTTGAAAAGTGGAAAATTGTACACAATAGCTGCAGTATTATTACAGGTTACTATTCCTTTCACACACAGTTTTTCAATTCCACTTGTATATAATACAATATGTATATAATGTTGAATGTTGATTCCTCCCCATATTAAGTGTTTTCCTTTACTGCCATTCTGTCACTTTGTTGTTATTATTTATTCTTCTGCAGTCTAACTACACATGTAGTTATTTATTTATTTTTTTACCATCCTCTGAACACATCCAAAGAAAGTGTTTGGGGAATTGGAAAAGGTTCAATGTGATCTGAGCACAGTAAAGAATACAAATAGTCCTCCTTCTGTCCTGCTCTCCGTGTTGCATTGATTCCAGCCCTGATAGACCTGCTGCAGGGTGTAGCTGGCTGGTAACATGGTGGGGGGCGCCTGTGTCGTAAGTGATTATTGGTGGGTGTAATGCTATCTAAAGAGAATGGGACAGACCCTCCCTGGCTGCAGAGCCGAGATAGGCCCAGTTTAGACTATCAGGCAGGAAAAAGGCTCACTGCTGACTGTCTGGATACGTCCGTTTCAAGTGAAGCCCAAAGGATTGCCCGTGAAGTGTTGAGTGTATGAGGCTGTGTGTGTGTGTGTGTGCGCGTGTGTGTGGGAGAAGAGGGAGGACTTGCAGTGGCGTCTCTGCCTCCTGTGAGAGTGCTTCAGTATCTTTTTTAAATGCGTGTGGGATCAGTTGTCATAGTCGGTGAATATGTAATAGTAATTGCGAACCCAAGTACTGATTTGAGTGAACAAATATCACAGCGCAGTTGCAGGATCTATAGGATATTTATCGCATTGCTAAAAGTTAAATGTACTGGGCTTTAAATTGGCTGGCTACATTTCATTACATTAATCATGTTAGTGCTTAGTGCTGGAAAGTCTCAACATTACTAACTTCCTTAAAGCATATTTCCACACATTTCCCCTCGTAAAGGCAACTCCTTTTATTATCAAGAAAATAATCCTAATGTTTCTTAGAAGTCAATATTAATGAGCAAGTGGCGAGTTACTATTAGATCTTTTTTTCTTTTATATATAAATAAAAGCTGCGCAAATCAATATTTTTCTAATTTCAATGGATCGAATGACGTTTGTAATGTGAAAGGGGCTCGTAGAGAATAATCACGTGACCCAATGCAGTTTCCCGTTTGCTCTTTTAGCTCATTGTTTTGGTTTTCTGGTCCAGATCTTTACTGTTTTGCTTCACTTTCACCTGCTCTCTACAACCTTGTCCAATGCTAATGTGGCTCTGTGTCTGCTGGAGGTGTGAATTTGTTCACCATAACAACTTAAAAAGGTGACGATAAAAGAAACTGTTGTGTTTTCAACTTGTTCTGGTTCCCCCAAGTGGCCAAAAATCACAAATTATTCAAGTACATGCATTTATTTAGTTGGTAGACAGATAAAAAATGCACATTACCATACAACAATAGTGATAAAACAAGCTAGCTCTTTGCTAATGTATCATGTAAATTACTGCATGTTGGCTCACAAGCTAGTGTACTTGTAGGCAGGGGGGAAAATTAGTATTTTTGTCCACCGGCCATTGCGGCCAGATGGCTAGTTATGTTAAAATTTGATCAGGCACTCAATAGATTAGCATTGTTTTTTTGGCTGGTGGGTGAAATCTACTAGCCACTTGCATATTTTACCTGGTAAATGGTGCCAGTTTTGTACCCTGCTTGGAGGACTGTTACTTATTATGTAGCATCTGCTGTCACGGATCTCAAAGTGCAGTAAGAATTAATTTGAACTATATTTATCCAGGGAAACTCCACCGGTCTACTTGGGGTTAAATGTCTTTCTCAAGGGAACCCTGGCTCTCCCTCGCCTACATGGATCCAATGTACTGTACGATACAGAGGGAACGTTACATACTCATTTTACACATTTAGTGTATAAGGTAATGATGGTACATGGTTTTAAATAGACTTTTTCTCTCTCTCTGTGTGTGTGTGTGCGTGCATTTGTGTGTTTGGGAACATTCAGTACTTCTGTTTCCATTCTGATGTCTGGTTATTTTTAGCAGTGTTTTCTCAGGAGCCGTTGGCTGGGTTCAACTGCTTGTTTTTATTCCCGTAGTCTACCTGCGTGCATGTCTGCCTGTCTCTAAGCCACTTTCTTTCTTTTGTTTTTCCTTTTTTTGACAGAAACTGCTAGACGCCCCCCCCCACTCTCACCCAAAGACATTTGTGCAGAGACACATACACGCAGAGACTTCAATCCCATTCACTTGACACGATTTCCAGATTCCCCCTGTGAAAACCTGGCAGGTGGAGACGAGAGAGTTTGTCTGTCCCTAAATCTATGCCTCTCTATACTTCTGTGTGTGTGACTTGGAGAGACGGAGGACAATCGACTCTTATTTAGGACCTCAAGGGGAGAATTAAAGCTATAGAACCAGTCTATTAGTACTTAGTCTTCTGGTGACACTCCTTAGTTTTTTCCTCTTCCTGTACTTCCCTTGCTCATCATCTCAACTATCCTTCCATCTTTCCTCCCTGTCCTCCCACCTAGCTCCTGCATTGATCTCACGGTTTCTCTCAGAGTACAGACCCCCTGATCCGATAGCAGTCCTTATTATTCTACTATCTAACTATTCTAGCTATTTGTTCCATGAGTTACGAACTCCTGTCCATGATTGCTTCCTGTGTCTTACGTAGCACACTACACAATTTAGCTGTTGTCACTGTCACTTTTGTGCTTCCGCTCGTCAATCGACTGCATGAGGATAAAATAATGATTTGTTTGGGGCTCGCAAATGCTACTTGTTAATCTGCTGCTGCCCTGTGGCAGCCGGTCAAATCCCTGTTTTATTCCCCAGAAATTGCCTGAAAACATAAGCATAAAAACAGATCAATGATATAACCTCTGTAACCACCGATTTACAGGCGGCAAAGTGAGCGATCGTTGACAGAATTGGATTTGAAAGAGATTATGCGAATGTGTACTTTGTCGTGGAGGAAAAGCTTTTGTTTTCCCTGACAACACTACAAAAAAACAAGATGTGTTCGTATTCATCCCCTCTTTTTTTTTTTTTTCACGAGTATTTACAAAAAGGCACCGTTAGTCAGGGCTTCCTGTGATTTGTAAAGCCAAAAAAGAAAGGAAAAGATGCTTTTTTTTTTTTTTTTTTTTTCTTTTAATCAAATTGAGAAGTCTTACAATTCTTCACAGCTCTCCTTCCTCGCCGCCTCCTATCAGAAGGCTTTGAGAAGGGAGGGAGGGAGGGAGGGGTGGACGGGGAATCCTCTTTTGAGGCAAACCCTGTCTGCAGTCCCGAACACAGAAACCGACAGAGGAGAGAAGGAGATTAGTAGTACACGCCAGACAAGGTGCTGATACTGCGGAGAGTTAATCTTTAACAGATTGGGGCTGCACTCCTGTGTCTGGCTTTTCATCGGTGTGGTGTCTGTTGGTCTGTATGCGCCCCCCCCAACCCCGTTACTCAGTGCTTGTGCACATTTTGAATGAAGGTCAGTCAACTCTGCGGCGGTACCCTTTCTCAGTTAGCAGTGTTATTAAACCTTGATAATCTCAATCCCCTGTGGAGTGATTGGAGCCACAGGGCGGTCGAGTGGTTGGAGACGTCAGCCTTCATCTGGATGAGCAACATTCAAGCCCTGTAGTTTCCAAGTATCCACTCCGCGTAAATGTCCTTGAGTGACACATCGAATCCCTGCAAGCAACAGATGTGGTTTTCTGTCGAGTAAATGACGAAACCAGAAAATTCCCTTGATCGGCAAATTTCTTTTTATTGGGTTTTTAGTTCCGTCTTTAAGTTCATCGACACGCTATGCTGAGTATTGCGATAATGTGTATTTCGATTTCCCTTCTTTCTACTGCAAATTACGTTTTAGTTTGACTCCTGTCAATCCAGTTGACGTTACCTATGACCTCACCAGATTAAAAACTCCTCCACCGTCTAATGGACTGACAAAGCGACTGTTACCAAAAAGCTTCATTTGTGTTTTGCCGTATTAATAGTTTATATAATAAAAGATCGATACTTAGTGTCCGCGTATAATGCAAAATTGGCCCGCAAAATATTCCTATACTGTATCTGTTTGTTCCCCCACCCAAATATAGTAGACATGACCACATCAATTTTTTTTTTTTTTTTTGGACTCAAGCTATAGTTGGGTCTAGTTAACAGTCATTCCCAGGCTGCATATGTTCAAAAATATTCTAATCCAGCCACGTGTAAAAGTATCCAATTTATTATAAACGATTAGCACAGAATTGGGGAATATGAGTCACAACCATAGCCATACAGCCCAGTCCTAATTCCGGTATTCTTACATTTTCAGATATATTTTGATGATTGTGTGAAGTGTATATGCCTGAGACTCATTGCACTGATATTCTGCGCCGCTGACTGTGTTGAAATCACAATTTTTGCGGTGGATCAAAGCAAAAAAAAGTCTTGTCAGAAGCTGCTCGGCCGGCATTGTTTACAGGAAGGTCACCAAGTTTCCGATTACATCGGTGGTCATGTGTTCCTTCAAAGTATTTCGAGAGAACTGTGTTGACGTACCGCCTTCTCCCCATAAGAATCTCAGTTGAACATGTTAAGTCTTTGAGATTTGCCCAGATATATTCTCTGCAGAGCCATCTCGTTAGGAATTCCAGCTATGCGAGCCTGACCTCCACTTGGTGGTCTCTGAAGTGACTGAAACTATGTTGAGCACACAAAGCAAGGCACTGATGACCCGTCATGCCCGGCCACGGCTTTAAAAAAGATGTCAAGATAGGCTTGAGAGGCTGATTGCAGGTCTGTTCACGAGGGTTAATCCACCTCGGACTCTATCCCGCTAGGAGAGTTGTTGAATTATCTAGATCCCACTTTCCAAATCTCTGTGTTGAGACTGTGAAGTCCACTGATGGTAACCTGCAACTTCGGGTTCCTTACCGACTGATACCAGCTTTAAAAGCTGTATTAACACCAGGACACCAGTATTAACGCCAGTAATTGAGTACAGACTCGATTAGTGTTTACTACAGATATAAGGAACTAGTATTTTTAGGCTTTTATTTTCATTTATCTTTATTTTGCTGCTTTAATTCACAAATGGATCAAATGACTGCTTCGATGTGGAGCGTGTCGCTCGTAGTAAGAGACGCAAATTATCATCCGTCTGTCGTTCCCTTCAGCTCTAAAGAGCTTCTTTTTTCTTTTTTTTTTTTAGCATCTTTCAGCTCATTGTTTTGGTTGGAGACCAAAAAACAAAGCTAAAAGAGTGAATATTGCACTTATATTTGCCAGGTGGACAAAAAGATTAATCCAAATGAATGCTATTGTTGCTCCGTGGCGACTGTTTGCTAATATGTTTTTCATGTTAAGTTAAAAGTTAGCTCAATAATAGTGTTGTGTTTAGTTTGTTTCTGCTGCTCCAAAAGGCCAAGATACCAGTTATTAAAGGTTTATGATTTCAAATTTTAAGCCTTTTCTTAATTGATTCAAACAACTGGCATGGGCTGTTTTTGCACCTAATACATTTTAATTATAATCCTTTTTTGTTTTAAATACTAACCGCTCTTTTCAATTAATTAATTTTTTTATTGTTTTTTTTTTCTTCTATTTAATATAATCAAAAATAATTCTTTTTGTATTGCTTTGTTTTCTCTTACTGTGTTTATTGTTCTACAACAAGACACTAAGGCATATTCCTTGTATGTGAAAAACGACATGGTAATAAACCTGAAATATGATCCTTTTTATAAATTAGATAAAACTCAAACTTGCCGTTTCCGCTCTGCTCCTGCTCTGCCTCCCATTATTCAACAAATTAGCCAAACTAAATTAAAGACTTTAACGATTATAGTTCTGCACAAGATGCAACTGATTTTGAGGACATAAATGTGATGGGAACAACCATCCATGGCACTTAAAACTAACGAGTCTGATCATTTGTATCCGGGAGTTGCAGAAATAAGACGGTTTGCCAACTTTGCACATTATCACATTATACATTCTTGACGAATCAAATTATTTACGGTGGTTAATTAATCATTATCATCCCTACTAGCTTTTATTCAAATGTAGATTAGGTTAGATTGGCGGCAGAATAAATATTCAAAGACTATGATATTTTTCATCAATAGCAATCATGACTTCAGTGGTTTAGATTGTAGAGAGGACGACTATAACTACTCCATTTTAAATGTGCCACGGTATGTATCCTTTGTGGATTGGATTTTGGAGACTATTTAGCCATATTCTGCACTTTTTGTGTCATTTCATAGCATGGCGGTTGATCCCGTGTGGCAGGAATGGATTAAGTAAAGGAGAACAAAGGTGAAAATAGATTCTTGTTAAACGGTTTATCCGTTATACTTTCTAGCTCCTAGATGCACCAGACGGACAAGGAAATGGAGAGAGAGTCGGGAGACAAGTGTGTCTGCAGATCAGAAGAGATGAAGGAGGAGATGAAAGTTGTGTGTGTGTGTGTGTATTGCCTGGAAGCGGGTGGATATGGGGGACTTAAAGGTGGATGAAAAGACGAGAGGAGAGCCCAGATAGTAGGTAGCCAGCTGGGCCAGATGTGATCTCTGTCTCCGCCTCCTCCTGCCCTTCTTCCTCCGCTTGATCTGACCACCTGCTTTCTCGCTCACAAACGCACAAACAAACAAGTTTTATAGATGCTTCCTGGCACGAATAAATGAAATAACAATTATGTTGCAAAAGTATTGATGGATTTCTCCTGGTACCAAGCACGTGCACTTCCTCCCGCTGGTCCCTTGGTACCAGGAAGTCTCTGGTCTATTGTGGTTCGGTCAAAAGCCCACAGAGGTCGACAGATGAGCAGTAACAATGGGCCTCAGATCCGAGAGGAACAGAGAAGGTCACTGTTGGCGAATGAGATCACATTTACTCGGCAGCCATTGCTCCCACATGTGTGTAATGTGAGCGTGATGGTTTGCTTGTCACAATGCTAATTTCTTGTACGAGGCAGGGACAATCGAGCGGGGCTCACGGATGAGGGGAAACGAAATGTAAGAGCGAGGAGAAGGCCTACAGAAGAGAGGAGGAAGATATAAATGGACACATTTTGTCTATAAAATGTCGGAAAATAGTAAAAAAAAAAAAAAAAAAAAAAAGTGTCCGTTGTAATTTGGCGCCGCGTTGACGTCTTCAAGTTGTTTGTTTTATCAGTCCCAAAAACCAAAGATGTTTAATTTACCATCATGTATGACAAAAAGAAAGCCTCATTTGAGAAACTGGATTTAGGGAACGTTAGGCTTTTTTGCATGTAATTATTCAATTAAATGCTCTGTCAATATTATCTATTTTTTATTAATTTAGCTTAGCACAAAGATTTGAAGCGGGGAGGAACGGCACTTTTATTTGTGTATGGATAAAACAACGGAGATGAAACATTTTAATTGGTGAGCTTTAAAGGTGTCCTTTATGCTAAGCTAAGCTAACCAGCTGCTGTCTGTAGCTTCATATTTCCCGTACAGACACGGGAGTGGTGTCTACTCTTGTGACTCTCGGCAAGAACGCGAATAAGTGGATTTCCCCGAATCTGTATCTATTCTTCAACACGTCTCTGTTGCTAACAATAAACATATTGTATATAAGAACCGACGAAATGAGATCTGAAATACAAGAAACATAATCCAGAATTCATAAGCTTTAAAAAATGTGCCAATCGCAAGAAAACGATCCCTACATTTGGACTGTAGGTAGATTCATCTAACCTTTTTATCGGAAATACACATCCCTGTCGAAACGTCAGCGTTTTACTTCATTTACAGCATTTATTCATCAGCTAATTATCGTGTTGGCTTGTGAACAAAAGCCGTGTCGAGAGAGAATACAATGATAGAGTTCCCACCAAGACCCGGGCTTTGAAAGTGTATTTGTAGCGAGGAAAGACTTTTGACATTGTGTCATATGTTCTCCGACAGTGAGCTTCAGCCTTCTGTTGTTTAACCATCTTGTAATGTGTCAATTAGCCGCGTCAGATTCCGTGTGCAGCCGCTCTGCAGGTAATTGCTCGCAGGACTTGGACGTGTCAGTCAGAGCCTTGCAGTTGAGGCCTGTTGAGCACTGAATCTTGTGTATTTTTCCATTTGTGGTCAGTATAATTGCTCAGGCTTGTGGGGTGGGTGGGTGGGGGTGAGGGGGGGAGAACCACATCCTCTCAGACCTGTTCCTGCTGCATACCACGTCAGGGAAGAGACGAGAGATGAAGCGAGGCGAGGAGGCTTGTTGAGCTGTGTGTGGATTCCTGCAAATTGTCTGGATGAAGAGACACTCATGTTTCTCATGTCACATTATCCTTTCTGTTTTTTCCTTTTTTTTTTGCATTTGACCATCTCTTTCTCCTTTCCCCTCTATTCTCGGTCACTCGTTTCCTGCTTTTCTGTCTGTCCCCCTCTCCGTGCGACTCGTGTCCTCCCTCTTTTCTCTCTCTTTCCTCTCTCTTTCTCTCCCTTGCCCTCACTTTTGTCTGTGCCATATGTTTGCCTCAATCGACTCGCCGTCCTTTTTTCTCCCCCTAGTCTGGGATCAGTGGCATCTAATGCTTTCCACTCTGCCTGATTAAGTCAGCACATGTACCCTCCTCTTTACATTATCACTGGCGCACACACACATGCATGATCGTCCCCACAGACCTAATCAGTTCTCTCTCTCTCTGTCTCTCTCTCTCTCTCTCACTCTCACTCACTCACTCACCCCTTCCAGACCTAATGAAAAAACATGAGCTCTCTTTTAAAAAAGAAAAGGAGATGGACAGGCGGAAAGAAAAGGTAGCCGCAGAAATGGAAGAGATGGAGTGGATAGATTAAAAACAAAGCCTCCAGACGCTTTAAATGTTTCCTGTTCAGACGTGTGAATTGTATCTTATCAGCATTGCTAATATCATGCCGGCATGCAGGAGGAGGGGGAAAAAAAAAAAGAGTTGCAGAGAGACAGAAAGATGAGGTGAAGATAACACCCAGAGCGGGGCTCGTGTTTTAAAAAAAGACTCATTCCACATGCTTCTGCATTCACATAGCTGGGACCTTTCCGTGACATCCTACCTGAAGATTCAGGTCCACACATAGTCCGGGGGTTCTCCTTGTCACACACGTAGCACACAACCGTGTTCCGATTGTCCGTGTCCGAAGTGTTCTCCCTGACTGGAGATGCTCTGTTTGGTTTAGGTGAGGGGTGACGCCTGGGTAGAGCGTGCAGCTGATTCGTAATTTGGTCATAAACAACCCTTGGCGTCCCTTGAATTTGTCCGTGGATTTCGGTGCCGGCCCTTACTGACGGAGGTTCCCGAGTCTCTCCAGTTAGTCGTCTTGTAAGCGGCCCTTCTTCTTCTTCTTCACCTTCGAATGTTTGTTTCCTTTCAGTTGCACGCCAGCCGAGATAGAAACTTTATCAGCACGCCCACTCGCTCGCCTTGAATTCCCCAGACAATGAGCGGATCTATGCACACGTGGGCTCAATCGGACATTACTCGGACTCAGTCGAGGGAGCTGGCAGGGTGAAGTCCGCGTGACGTCCAAATGATTTGGACGTTTGTGTTCCCACATACAGCTCCTCCGGTGTAGCGTCTAGATCGTTTCAGGGGTTGCGGTGTATGTGTGAAAGGGGCAAAGCTTATGCATTCATACAGCTGGAACATTTCCCAATAGGCATGAAATCCTGCCATTCTGTGTGTTGGAAATTGCATTTCAGACGCACTCTGTTAGCCACTAAACAAACATCGTTCTGCTTGGCTGTCATTCACACCTCCTTAAATGGAGCTAAATGTGCTGAAATGGACCTTTTTTGTATTACATGACACTCATTTGTATTTGTATCGACTAAATAGCCCACCACATGGTGTGTGTTTTGTGTGTGTGGCAGTGGGAGAGCTGCCATGTTGAGTGAAGGAGAATAATGCTGGACTGGAGCGTTTGCTGGGTTTTGTAACTGTATGTGTGGGCAAGGGCTTGGGGGAGATGACTCGTTGAGTGAGTAAAGGGAAAGCGCGAAGATGGGCTTTATTGAATGAGCCCGTGCGCCCGCTCGCCAACGTGCTCGCGCACCTGATTATGATGATGAAGTCTCCCGACGGGACTCTCCTCGCTACAGTCCTCCAGTAGTCTAATGAGAAGCTGTTTCCGTAGTTACCAGGTGTGAGAGCCGGCAGCTCATAATGTCCTGTGGTGAAGAACAAAGGATGGAGAGGGAGACCGGTTGGAGGTGAAGGCGAAGGAATGAAAGGGGCGGAGAACGCCAGGGAAATGAAACAACAAAAACTGATATCTGGTGTGAATGATCAATTTAGCCATGTGTGTCTGTATTGATGTTTCAGCTCGAGAGGATCTCTCTCTCTCTCTCTCTCTCTCTCTCTGTGTGTGTGTGTGTGTGTGTGTGTGTGTGTGTGTGTGTCTGTCTGTGTGTGTCTGTGTGTCTGTGTGTGTGTGTGTGTGTGTTTCCTGTTGTGAGTGAAGACACAGGATCTTTATATTATGCTTAGGGACCTCAACAAAAATCAGTTCAAATCAATCTCAACTAAAGTGGTGAGAACAGCGAGGCGGTGCCAAGCTGTTAGTATCTGCTCCGGTCATATCGAGCTCCTGCGAAGTAAAGTGGGTTTGCAGTAAATTTAAAGAGGTTTTTGTGCATTGATGGTTCGATAAGGTTTTGTGTAGGAGAACTAGGACTTCTGTCTCCTCAAGGTTGAATGTTAAAATCTTCCAGACTCGCAAATATCTGCATATTTGGGGTTTTCCAAAGACGTAAATGGGAAAGCGTCAGTGCTCATTATTCTGGGAATGCGTGTATATATATATATTTATTTTTTTTCACGTCAGTTAGAGCCGCAAACATTCATCATTTAGTCACAACTATTTAAATAAGTGATCAATTGGTTTGAGTCGTTTCTGAGTAATTTAACATTCTCTGATTCCAGCTTATTAAATGTGAATATGTTGTAGTTTCTTTGCTCTTCTGTGACGGTAAACTGAATTTCTTTTTACGTGTGAACAAAACGAGACATTTGAAGACGTCATCTTGGGCTTTGGGAAACATGGATCGACATTTAAGACTTGCACTTGTTTAACACAACAGTGTTTTCATAATAGCGAGTTCTCCTTCGCGCTAGTTTCCGAGGCTGCAAGCTGTGTGACTTGACATTCTTGCGCCCGGAGGTAAAACCTTCCAGCAGGTTGACGTCTGAACTCCTGCGAAACACATCTGCAGAGAGCAGAAAAGAGGAAGGTGGTCGAGACGTGGTGAATGTCAGGAGGTTTGAGGAGGAGGTTAGGAAAAAGTTCTGCAGCTAGCATCTGTCCTTCACACTTTATTCACTTAAGAATTCAGCTGAAGTGCGTGCGTTGTGTTTTGTCTGTCCTTGGTGTGCCTGTGCGTCTGCATTTCTTTCTTTCTTTTTTTTTATATCTCTCTGCGAGAAAGCAATTTGCTGTTGTTGCTCTCGATCAGGGTTATCAAACCTTTTATTTATTTATTTTTTTTTTTTGAAAGGCTGCCGCTGCCGTTGTGTAACTCTTTTGTGTGTGCCGTTTCTATTCCTCCCAGATCTGATCCACTGCACCAATGAGATGAACGTGAGCATCCCCCAGCTGGCGGACACGCTGTTCGAGCGCACGGCCAACTCCAGCTGGGTGGTGGTCTTCAAGGCCCTCATCACCACCCACCACCTCATGATGTACGGCAACGAGGTAGGACACGGGAAAACGCACACTGTACACGTCGCGTTGTCGCTCCAGTCTGTCTCGCCCACACATTCATAAAAAGCAAACGTACGTGAACATTAGAATCATTTATCGACGTCCACATCAGCGTTAGGATCAACAGTGAACAGACGTGGGAGGGTGAGATGGATACAAAGGGCTTCTGACAACGTACACACATCGGACACGTGGCGGGGGAATAACAGAAATAGCTGTGCAGTGCAGAGAAATGAATTGGCTCAGTGTACGAGCTGCAAGCAAGATGGGGGACATGCATAGAAGCAAAAATGAATAATCAAGTTAATAAAGAAAACATGGTTGGAAAGCTGGAAGAATAACAAGGTCCCTCCACGGATTTGCAGACTTTCAAACTCGATAATTGGGGAAATTAAAATTCACCCCGCTATGTTTTAGGAGAACTTTCAGATTTTTTATTAAAAGCGGTCTTCTTTTTGACCAGACATTGTGCGGCTTTTTTCGCATGAAGAAATCTGATCAAACCCCAAGCCAGCGAAACGGCTCAATTTGCATGCGACGGGGCAGCTTTTGAAAAAGAGAGGAGAGATTAATTCCGAGCGGGAGTTGTAGTTTTATTAATTTCTAACACGATAGAAACAGAGTTCGTTTTGTTCTTCAAATAAACTATTGTGGCTTGCATTTACATTTATCCTCTAGTGTGCAGACTGAATAATTCAGAACCTTTTTTAAAAACACCTGATGGAACACGGAAAATACACTTTGATATTCAGATGGACCGGCGCTATTGGGAGCTGGTGTATTGTTTAATGTATATTTTATGAAAAACGGCCGTCCAAGCACAGTGTGTTGCTTTGTTTGCACATATTTTCTTTGATCACAACATAAAATGTGATCCCCAGACCATTTCATTACCTTTTGAACCTGAGGCAGGCTAGCTGTTTCCCACGGCTTCTTGTGTTACTCTAAGCTACTAAAGTGTATTATAGACAGCGTTTAAAAGTGTATTATATCCTAAAAATGTCGAACTAGTCCGTTTATTTATTTTTTTAAAGTGACAGATTGTATCTATTTTGGATAAACGTCTTTGTAAAACGTGGGCAATTATGCTCATGTGCACATTCGAGGTATTCTATACATTATGCGCTCATACACCTCTTGAATTCAGAGGCTAATACCCTCGACCTTCTTCGACACAAGCACACATAAGGAAGTCAAACGCGCTCAAAAACAGACACACCCTGCACCACATTCCTTTCAATTTCCATAAAAATAGGGAAGCATTGCTTCCTTGTTTAGTCAAGATCACTTGTGTCGACATTACACAACGCTTCCTTTTGTTGGTTCCTTGTTTATTACGTTAATCCAAACTTCCTCTGAAAAGAGGAAGACTCTGGTGTGAGATCATTGTGCTTCGCCGTACAAAACAAGCTTCTCTGCTCTCTGACACCCAAACGGCAGCCTGTGCAACCTCGGTGCGTTTTATATTGGGAGAATTGGTGGAAATTCTCCTAAATTAGATGTTATGTTGGCAGCAGAAGTGCATTACTGGCTTACATAAGCCAAGACCTCACATGCAGTTCAGAGACATCAGGTCATCGGAGGGTTGTGATAAATGTTTGCTCAAGCTGTGGAAATTCCTGCAACACTTTTTTTTTTTTTGATAATCCAAATCATGCTAAGTAGGTCACTGCAGAGCAGCAGGAAGTAGTCTCGAGGTATTCCCCAGATGTAGGCTGGTTCGTCTCTTGGTTGTCACTGTCGGATTGAACCTTTTTGATGTCGATATCTCCGCTGGAGTTATTTAACAACGACTGCAACACTGTCGATCCCTAATACGAAAGATTTGCAGAGATCACAACCACTGCACTGAACGTTATGTCCGTTACGGCAGTTAATGAAAATTCCAACGGTTTTCCAACAATAACTAAGTTAAGAGAGAGAGAGACCTTTTGTTTGTGATATTATAGCTTTATGTTATTGTCTTCCCATTCTTTTATCGTCTCAAATCCATGCAGTGATTATGTCAAAGGGATAGATGGGATGTTTTTTTGAAGGCGGTCGGCACGCCCACAGTTTGGAGAAGCAGACAAGAGTAGAAGCACTGCACTGCTGTGCACGGGGGCAGCAGCAATCTGATTTTTAGCCACCTAAAAAAATTAATCTGTCACATTTAAGTGTACGCTGTATTTAGAATATTTTCCCTGCCGTCAGACGGCCCTTTCTGATGAGGAACTGAAGCCGCTGTGTCGCTCTCTTCAAAGCCACCAGACCTTATTGGGGAAAAAAAAAAATCCCCTGTAATTTCACCTCACAGAACACGGGAGTTGCTGATGTACCGCCGCCTCATTCGCTTCTTTGTTTGTGTTACTGTGTGACTTTGGTGAATCCAAACTAAGCCTTTGAAACACCAAAGTTGCACAACAGCACAAACGACGGTAGATCAGCAACTCCCGTCATCTGCAGGGGGAAAATACTGTGTTTTCTTTTTTATTTTATGGATTCTGGTGGCTTTAAAGAGCATAGATGTCTCCCCTGTTAAACGGCTGACTCACGGCAAGGTAAAGCAGTGAAAATATTCTTAATAAAGCGTACACTTTACCCAACTTACACATCATTTTTTTTTGCTGGGTCTTTTTTAAGTGGCTAAAATCCGTTTTACTGCGTACTGCTTTACGGCGTGCCGACCGCCATCTACTGTACAGGTAATACACTGAATATGGATAAGTGCCTCATGTAACCCCCCCTTTAAAAATCAAAAACAAACGATCCCTTTTTAAAGTAATAAAACGGCGTTGTACTTTGCATTTAGAAGCAATGTGATTATTGTTATTGGATTGAATCTTTTCACATTGCACTGTAAATAAGTCGAGCTGTGGATATGAAATGTGAGCTGTGCTACACAGTAATCTTGTTCCTCAAATTAATAACACACGGCCATGCTCGGCTGTATTAACGCATTGCGGTTACTTGTAACTCGAGTACAGTGGACATGCAAATTGTTCTATTGTCGACGTGCTGCTATTTAGTGGAAGCTACTTGTATAATGTACATTTAAAAAGGCCTTTTTCCTCTTTCCAAACACGCCCGCAGTACATTTCAGCACTGCATTTCTACTGTAGCTCGACAGAGCGAGGCACTAGGCTGTAGCAGAGCAAGTGTGTGTACTCATCAGGCTGCATTCATCAGGCCTGTCAGGACGCTGCTGCTGACTGAGGCTCAGCGGCCAGGTGGTGTCCCTGCTGCCTCATGGCCGCCCCATCCATTATAGTCGGAGCTGAGAGAAATCTGGCCGTAAAATTAGAAACCACAGACCCACAGAATTGAGGTCAATGGACTGTACATTCCTTTTCAGATCAACACGCTGACTGGTTCCAGCTTGGCCGGCACACTGAAGATGGCCCTGTACAATGTCTGACCAAGCCAGTAAAGAACGTTAACATTGAATGAAATCGGAAGATTTATTTTTTTTTTTACGTGAAAATAAATCGCTCGATATAAGTATCATGTTGCTGACTCGGAAAGCCGATTTGTGTCACTTTACATATAAAATATTAGTCTCTGGACCCCAAAACATTGTTTAATTACATCAATACCACATATTGGGTTTTATAGAAGGAAGAAAGGAGGAAGCAAGGAATGAAACGAGGAGGAAGGGAGGAAAGAAGGAGATGATTGGTGGTAGGGAAGTAAATGAGGGGGAAGGAAAGGAGATGGTAAAGTAGGAGGTAGGGAAGGAGGAATTGGAGAAGGCAAGGAGGAGGTAGTGAAGGAAGGAGGGAGGGGAAAGAGTAAGAGAAGGAAAGATGAAAGTAGGGAAGGAAAGGAGGAAATAAGTTAGAAGGAAAGTAAGAGATAGGGAAGGAAAGGAGGAGGTATAGAAGAAAAGGCAAAAAGGAGCTGGAGGAGGTTTAGAAGGAAAGGAGATGAGGAAGGAACTGGTATGTAGATCACAACAGTGGAATATGAATAGACAGACAACAGTCAGCAAAATGCAGCTTAAAAAAATAAAAATGCAGCCCATTTTTATTCTAGTGTTTCCGGTAATGTATTTAGCCCAAGCTTTCAAATCCAATGTGGGAATTTATTTACCATTCAGAGCAAATAGCAGGCGGAATAAAAGTTTTAATATCTCCTGCGATATTTGTCAGCGGGCTTGGGTTTGTGATTAGAGTAATAGTGCGTTTTGTGTGCGTGAGGGGACAGTGGACAGGCCTGTATTGACTCTCAGTCCTTCACCTGCAGTTTTCTTTTTTTCCCCCTTCCTTCCCTGCCAAGAAGCCGTCCAGGCTCGCTCCCCGGTGACACTCTGAATCTTATGAGCGATCAAGGGTCAGTCGATATCTTTTGATCAGGAATCAAATTCACTTTGGTGCTGGTACAAAGCCACTGTCGAGGGGGGGAAGTCGCGCGACCAGAAACGTAGTAGTCGATACCAGCACCAGGGAAATTCCACGATTCTGGATACCAAATACAAAACAATAACTTGCATGTGCTGCAACACGCACTTCTTGTGTCAGGTGATCATGCATCGGCATGTGCCTCTGTATGATTGGCCAAAAACACCAAAAAGCTATCGTGCAGAGAGCTGTTTTCCAGCCCCACACCCCCCCGGCCTCAGAGCTCCCGTCCTTCCCCTCTAGGGAGCTCCATCCCTGGACAGGGGAGCTCAGACTGCTGGGTCTCTCCTGGGAGTCTGGAGGCTTCCACCACCAAACACTGGAACAAGGTTAGAGGGAGATGGAGAGGATGCAGGAGGAAAAGAGGAAGGTTATTTCTGTTTTGTAGAATAACAAGAATGGGGGGGGAAGATGTAGTGAATGATCACACAAGAAATTTAGTGAAATGAGGAATGGGGTCGTATAAAAAATCGTCTTTTATTTCATTTTAAAGCACTTCTTCAAGTGAGTGTTTGACACGTACTCCACCTGGATTTCTTTTTCTTTTCCCAGCATTTCTTGCAACTTATTCTCGAATACCGGCTTAATTATTTTCAATATAATGAGATATTTTGTGGTCATGCTTTGGTTTCCAGTAAGCTCCGTATTCGCTCTCGCAGCATCTATAAAACAAAATCCCAAAAAAATGTAAAAGATTTCAACTTTTGCTAACAGGCATTAAGGCATGATCGTCACCTCAAGGAACTTTATTAAATTCCTCATCAAATCGCATTACTCGGTGAAACTCATAAACCATCGATAACTTATAAACAAAAGGAATTCATGCAGCACTGCACATGTTTCATATTTATCCAGGGAGGATTAATTTCGCAATTTACTGTTCAAGAGATTTATTTTTATTTTTTTATTTTTTTTTTTTTTACAGCTGGTCTTATTTATCCAAATGCCTACGATAAAGAAAAGTATGATTTTTGCAGTGCTGAACGACCGCTTTCTGCCCTCAAATTTTATTTTTGTTTTAAAGAATAAATGCTTTTGCCAATTGAACACAGTAGAATATCAAACCCATGCAACCCTAACCTGTCACACTTAAACATTGTGAGATTATATATATATATATATATATATATATATATTTATTTATTTATTTATTTATTTAACGATGAATTTCCTTTAGCCTTAGTTTTCCCTCATTGTACTGTAACTTCGAGGAATGTCACAGCACAAAGATTTGCCAGACCACAAGGTACAGTATAACACGCCGCTGTGGGGGAGTTTGTTTTCAAGGGCGTCAAGTCCTCAGAAATACTACCAATCATCCTTTATTCCACGGGACAGGATAGTTGTAAGTGTCAGCGGGGGAAATTACTGTCTGATTGATTGCACCTAAGTGCGTTGGGAGTCGGGATAGAGAGCCGTGACTCTGTACATCAAAACTGAATACAGGCATAGGATGGAGTACATTTGAGAGGGGGGGGGGGAAGGGGGGGGGGGGGGGGGGGGGAGAGAGAGAGTAGACGGAGTGTGAGAGTCGTTAAGGACATGAGAGGAGACGGGGACGGTCTGGCGAGGACACCGGTGAAAGTGCTGATGGTAGCAGGACACGCCGCTTTCCTTTTTCTGTGTGTGTGGGTGTGTGTGTGTGGGAGGGAACAGTAAGGTGAGTGTGTGAGACAAAACGTTTGTGTGGTTGTTTTTTTTTACGGCAGAGTAAAGTTACCGGTGTGAGTCGCCAAACCCCCCCCCCCCCCGGGAAAAGTGAGGGCGCTGACGGAGGCGGAGATTTGAGCAAAGATTATGGTGTGTGTGTGTGAGATATTAGCGAAGACAGATATTTGACTGGGCGAGAGACGGACGGAAAGCGGTTCAGGAAAAGGAAAAGACGGAAAGAGGGTGTCGAGATCTGCTGACTCGAGCACTGTGTCAAAGGGAGCAGGGACGGGGAGGATGTTATTTGTTGTGTGTGTGTGTGTGTGAGGTCACCCTGACTCTAATAGGGGTCACTTGCGATAATCTGAAGCGCTTGAACAGGCACGAAGTCATCACACGCGCTTCCTACCAGCTGCTGGTGTGTCGAACATAAAGATTATTAGTGTGTGTGTAGTGTGTCCCAAACGCACCCAAACATCTTATCTGTCTGAAAAGTCAGAACTCCAGGGTGACCCGCGACGCGCTGACACCCTCGCCACACACTTGCTTATACTCCTTCAGGCAGATAAACTCATTTTTCCAACTCCAGTAAATTGGCTGCATCTGTTTGATCAATAGATGAATGTAATGTGTGTGTTTTTGTTTTGTGTGTGTGTGTGTGTGGCCGTCCTACCAGGCTCAGCAGGCTCAGCCAGCCAGAAACTCGCAGGGTAGAATCCTCCCAGTCAGGGATATATTTCTGTTACCTTTGTCTTGTCTTCAGTGCCGTTTCAGGTTATTGATTTTGGAGCATTCTGCTGGAACATTACTGAGTTGTACTTAAGCCCCTCGCAAGAACAACTATTGTCCAATCATAGCTTAGCAACCGTAACTTTGTACGGCAGGCCTGTCATGCTTCCCAGTCCTCTACATGTTGAAGTGGTGTGCATGGCGCTGTAGTAAGAGCGACTCGCCATTTAAGGAGTTTCGAGAGTTTGTTTTTGTAGCCTTTACAAAACCACAAAATGCAAAGGAATGGATGTGAGACGCAATCGTTAGCATGTCGTGCTACCAACCGTAGTGACCACGCATTACTTCCAAGTACAAGGAGCACATCATTCATTAACTACATTAGTTTGTGGGGTCATAGATTACCGTTTTGTTTTTTTTAAAAACAAAAACTAAAAAACACTATAAAAAGGAGAAGCCTGCTTTTTGTTTACGGCTGTTAAGAACGTAATGGTCGCCAGGCGTAGCAACGATAACTAAGGGGAGCTTGACTTATAGAAACTGAAGGAAAAATATTCTCTCTTACGCCATGTTTTGGGAAATACAACTGAAATAAACCAATGAGATGGAGCTGATGTCTGATTCAGGTTCATCGCGCTCCCGTGTTTAATGAACTCGTGCGCCCTCATACCTCGCTGTACGTGTGTGGGACTGCAGTGTCTGACGGTGTTTAGAGGGCAAAGCGTAGCACGGCTCCTAATGTTCCATGTAACGGCCAAAGCCCACTCTCCCGCCCCTGAAGGCATCCGATCATGCAGGGCAGTAAACTGAATAATACCGCTCTTATTTCCCGCCGTTATGAGGCAATCGTGTTCTTTTCCAGCATCTCTTCTAATGTTTGTTCAGCAGTTGCACTCTTATTTTTTTCAAAGGACACTGCCTGTGAGGAGTCGTTTTACTCCTTCCATTAGTCTCTCTTCAAGTGCCAGTTTTAATTAGCAGGACTGTAATTAGCTCTGCTGCTGCTGCCACAGCTACAATTGCACTTAAACAAAAAAGCAAACTACTATTAGCTGTTTCACTGCATTTGATCTCCAGTTAAAAAATTATCGAGCAATCCAGGAATACTTTGATTTCCAGTCTTGTTGTGAAATCCTCTACTGTACTGTTTACTAGGCGTCATCAGGCCCAACACCTGAGCATTACGCCGCACCTGTATGTACGTAAGGTGACACTCATTATTTAGGAATGTGTTTTCTGATTGGTTGAGTTATTAGGCTGATAAATATAGACGCAGGGGATTATAGAGACGTGAAGCAGGAGGAGCAGATGACTCCAATGGTATTTGTTTTTTTTCGCACAGTAAATTACCATTTGAAAGTGTTGATCTTCAACATAAGAAACACAAGAGTTCTGGATCATTTATTAATGTCCTAGTTTTATGTTATGGCGAATTTTGGTTATTTCAACTAGTTTCTGAGAGCATGTGATTTTATTTAAAAAAAAAAAAATTGCCCACACTAAATACTACAATACCCATGAGCCTCAGCCACTGTTGCTATGCAGGCGAAGCCAGACACGGGGCGCTGACGTCGACCGCTTCGGTTCTGGTCGTAAATTGAAATTGGGAGAGTTGAGATTTGGAGCAGAAACACGCCACTCGTGCTCCATCGATGATCTCTTTCTTTACTGAATGCTCCTTGGGAGTCGTCGTGTGTCGTTGCTCTCCTTTTAGTGCCTTTTTGGTGCCGGATCATGCCCATCCAAGCGCTTGGAAGCTGCCCCCAGTGCCATTCACTCGACATCGTCCATCCGGAAAAATAATTTTAATTTCAGAACTCTGGATGACCTGAAACAACTCGTACTTTGCAAGTCTTTCACCATTCAGGACCAAAACCTAATCCAACAACCACGTAGGCCAAACTCCCTGAAGATTGGTTCTGATTTTGTTGCTGGATGATTTACTGCGACCTGACTCTTTGCACTTCAAGCTTTTGTCAATAGTGTCCAAGTCCGTACCGATACCCAGTCTGTGTGTGTCTGCGCGCATTAGTGTTTAAAATGATGAGTCATGGTGCTAAGTTGCATCATTGACCTCGCAGACGCACTACACTTATCCACCAGCAAGACACAACTGCTCCCATGAGAGCTGGAGCCCACACACACTATCAGCCTTGTCACCTTGTAGGCACAGATTCCCACACACTAAAACACTTACACACACACGCACACTCCAAAAAAAAAACACAAAACGTTTAAACATAGTCGTTTCTTTAATCCTATCATTCTCGGCACCCACCCAGCTTCTCTTTGTGACTCTGTTTCTTTCACACTTTGATTGGATTCAGAGGCTAAATAGTTGATTGCGTAAGAGAGGAGGAGAAATGCTACGTAGGAGAGGAGGAGGAGGAGGAGAGGGAGGAAGAAAAAAGATGAAGGCGGAGAATCCCAGTTTGTGTGTGTGTGTGCACATGTGTCTGTGTCTGTCCACACGTCTGTTTCCTTGTGTGCGTTTCTCTGCTTGCATAAGAGCTGCTTTCATTCAACCCAGCCCGATCACGACTCATTCTTCTCCTGTGAGTCATCACCTTTCCGTGGAGCTCGCTTTGCAGTCAGTTCTGTCAAATTTTGTGCGTGTGTAAAGTCAAGTCGAGCACAGCGGCCAAAAAATAAAGAAAGGGAAAAAAATAATTCCCACATGGACTCACTGACCCCCCCATTTGGAGATAACTTATCTGTATTCCCTGTAAACAGTAGTTACGATATGTAGTGACTTGGGAAAAAAACCAATATATTTTGAGCTCTTTTTAACTGCCGCCTCCTCGCTGGCTCTTTGTACACGTTGGCAGGTCCAAAGAGGGCAAAGCGGGAAGTGTTTAAAGTTCTTGGATATCATGTAATGTGACGTGGGTAAGCTGCACACGGCACACTCGTGTTTACCAACCAGGCCTGTCTGTGAAGTTTTTTATTTATTTTTTATTTATACCAAAGGGAGGAGAGATGAAAAAGATCTGAAGTCAGTGAGTGCAGTTTTTTATTTTCTTGGCAGATTTACGTACTTCTGTTTCAGCCCCGAGTTACCATTCATTGCTTCCTTTGGGGAGGAAAAATAAGAAAAGTTCTGATTTCATTTTTGAGAAAAAGGGCCGCTTTTAATCTAATATGTAAAGGGGTCAGATGGTTTAATGATGATGTAATGAGGGGATTTCAGACTTTTGCCCTCGGACGTGAAATGCCGTAGAAACCAGTTGGTAATGAGCCTTGAACGTATGGTTTCACCTATTGAGGGATTCCTCCGTTTCAGCCTCGGGCTTGAGATTAAACAGAATCTATCAAATATATTAATACATCTATATCTACCTATAAATGACATTTCGCTACAGCAACCACTGGCATCTAGCCAGACGTTGAGCCAACAGCCTTGTACCTTTTTGGATGGGGTTGATGTCTGGGACCTGTGCAGACCAGTCGAGTTATTCCACACCACACTGGGAAAAACCAAACGGCAAAGAAACAACATCATTGTTTGTTGACAGGGGGAACAGCGCTGCATGAAAAAGTACAGCCCCCTCCTCGTTTATTTCAATGAAACCACTAAATTGGGGTTGCCGGGTGGGGGAAAAGAAGCAGTAATTTCTGTCCTCCATAATATTCTAAATCACTGTGCAGTGTTCAGACTCAATGATCCGTTACTCAAAGTATTTCCTGGGTTGTATTTCAACATCTCACCTGTGCTTGAAACAACATGCCCTCAACGGCTGTTTTTTTTTTTTTGTTTTTTCTCACCCACATTTGGAACTCAAGGGCCTAACTAGGTGAAACCATTCAAATGTGCCCCAGAACAACGTATTGTGTCTGTGTGTGTATGTAGACATGGGTGACCACATCCTATTGGCAATATAGCGCATCTCGAAAAGTCAACCAGTCGCAGCAATCAGTACTTTTAAACTGAATTACTTAATAACTAAATTAGATCTCGATCCAGACAAATTTTCCACCAAAAAATGCTGCAACAGTCCACAGAGCTCCAACTTGGCTTCTCCTCTCCGTGACATGACAACACGATTCAGGGGAAGAAAAAAAAAAAAGAAAAGGAAACCACTTCAGGTCAGTGCTGAGGCCATGGTGTTCGGTTACTAGGGAAACCACCAACTTGTGCACTTTTGAGAGAAAGATGTGGAAGGAGAAAAAAAAAAAAAAAAAGAGGGTAAGAGAGGGAGGAAAACGGTAAAAAGCCGGATGCCAGTAGCTCTATGTATAGCTATGTTGAGGTTGAGAGAGGCAGGGAGTAGCCAGGATCTACATGTATCAATAATACACGAGGTTGTTCTCCGATATGCTAACATGAATTATTTGACGAGCCGACCTGCTTCTCCCCTTCTCTCTCTCTCTCTCTCTCTCTATCTCTCTCTCTCTCTATCTCTCTACACTCTCCTCTCTATTCTTACGCCTTTTCTCAAAATCTGAATCTCCTCTCTGAACAGCAGTATCTTTTTCTTGGAACCGCCTTCGTCGAATAATCTAGGGCTCAGCGGGTTTCTGAGTCTGCCTCTCTGTCTCTCTCTCTGTGCCGAGTGTTTCTGCCCCTTTATAGATTTTCTCCTTTTTAACTATATCCATGCGTTTTGTGTGGGTTCTCCCTGCTTTCCGCCTTTTGTTGTTCGACGCTGAGGGAGGAATGCAGGCTCTCATCAGATGGACTTTTGATGAGGAAGAGAGCAGTCGGCACAAGATGAGGCAGAGAAAGAGCTCATGAGGCTCTTTTTTTTTCTCTCTCTCTCTTTATTAATGACCATCTTGTCTAAGTTGTCGTAACCTGGGTTCAGTTTTTGTAGTTCGTAGACTGTAGCACATTGTACACACTTACATTCAGACCTCAAATAATGAATGAATTAGTAGCTAACATGCGGATGTTTAGCAGGTAACCACACCATTGTAGCGACCTTTCAATCACAAGGTAGCCCCGCCCTACTCTGCTTTATCGTCTATTTTACTCTAAATGGAGCATCATTTACAAACTAAACATCATGCGGTGTTGATGACTTTGAACTAGCAATTAAGACCATGAACTCATTAGGAAAATGTTTGCTGAGGTACTAAATTAAGTGCTACGTAGGGTAATTTTCTCATAGACTTCTATACAATCAGACTTCTTTTTGCAAACAGTAGCGTCTCCCCCCGCTGGCCGTTGGAAAGAATACAGGTTTAAGTGACTTCCGCATTGGCTTCACTTTTCAGAACCGATGTTACAGCTTGGTTCTAGCGTGTTAGCATGCTAACACTTGTTAATTAGCACAAAGTACAACAGAGGCTGATGATATTGTCCTGTGTTTTGTAGGCATTTGGTCAAAAGACAAAGTATTGGATGAAGTTTAAGGGATCCTGGAGTTAAAGTTGGTGGCTTACTCTCGTTAACTTCATCAACCCTAACCTCAACCTTTAGCTTAGTTGTAACTCTAAACATAACTCTAAAATGTCTTAACCCGTATAAAGTCTAAAAATCAATGGCTAACCTTTTTTGGAACTACATTTTTGTCTACAGATGCTGAATCCCTACATGGGACAGCGTGAATAAAGTTTTGTCCCCATAGCCTGAGCATACACACAGAAAAGGGACGAACAAAAAAAATGAAACCCTTTTTTTATGCCTTTTTAAACAGTTCCAGAGCCCTTGGAAACATGTCAGTGCAGCTGAATCCAACACACATGCCCGCAAGCATATTTGTGCTCACA
>CALSBV010000245.1:625128-645889 GCA_943590825.1 Bovichtus diacanthus | reverse complement strand
TATATATATATATATATATATATATATATATATATCCAAAATAACCTTAAGATGGAGGATGTGGTTAGGCGCTTCGTTAGCTCCCTCTCGCTCTGCTCCCCACACTCCTCCATCTAATCCTCTCTTCTGCCTCTCTCCTCCTGACAAAGATGGATACTCGTGCGGCTCTCCTTCGCCCGGTGCCCACAGATCATCCCTCTCTCTTTCTTTCCTCTCGTGCCCTCTGCCTTCCCTCCCTCCCTCCCTCCGTTTTTTTTTGTTTGTTTCCGCAGACTTGAAACCGTGAGAATCGGCCACCGTCACATTCTGTGCGTTAATGTACATTCGAACAAATCGCCCCAACCACATCTATTTGTCCTTTTTTATAATTAGGTTTTAAGGAAATTAAGTTTGTTGTTTTACAGGCCAAAAAAACAAATACATTTACTTATGAGTTTCTTTTACACTACACATCTGAATATTAATATTATTGAGATGTGTAGTAACTTATTGGGCACACTCGCTGTAATAACATGTATATATTATGTCAATAAATTGACGACTTTCTTAGCAGGTTTTGCCACAGACTGCTCGTACTATGAAGAGTTAAGTGAGCATGGAAATGAATTGTACGTGTTGATAGATTCTTGATCGGAGTCTCGTCTTTATGGTCCTTGTGGTGCATTTCAGAAGCAACGGAGTGTTTTAAAACATGTATATATACATAAATCTGATGATGAAGGTGTGTTTAACAGGCGAGGTCATGTTTTTAAAGTGCCGGACTTATTGTTCTTTATCTGTGTCCCGAAAAGTCCCCACAAATGTTCCGTGTCTGAGTTGTTTCGGAGACGTTTTTTGACGTAGCTGTCCTTTTTTTTTTTTTTTTTTTTTTTATATATAAATGTGTTCAGTGTTGTCATATCATTCGTCATCGGTCGCCATGCCCGCTCTCCCTCATTGGTCCGACACATTTATCCCTGTCCAATCATCACCGTCATTCACTGTGAGGACTGGTTGGTCCAGCAGCCAATCCAGATGTCGAAAAAACTTTTTCTTGTTTATTTCTGTTGTCGTTTATGTTGACACTGCCACTGCATGAAGTAACGATTCCCCTGTTTTTTTTTTCTTTTCTTTTTCTCATCTTATTTTTCTTTTTTTTTTTCTTTTTTTTTTTTAAATGGACCCTGCTTTTTTTTTTTCCTTTTTTTTTCTTCCACATTTTATCCCACCTACCTTTTCCCCCCCTTTTTGTTTATTTTTTGTTAATTTCTTTGTTTTTCACGACAGCAAGTTGGAATAGATCAGGGTGACATCCCCGATCTCTCGCAGGTCAGTATACATCTCACCTTCCACTTCCTCTTTGCTCTCTCTCTGACTCTCACCCGTCTCTCTGGCTTTCCCTCCCACCTTCTCGTCTTTTTAAAAAAAAATCTGGCTTTCCTCTAACACTACATGTCATTGCTCCCTCTGTACTCGCCCCTATTTCACCCCCACATATACCTGTGTTCCCCCTCTCACCGCTCATCCTCCCCACTTCACTCTCCACCCACTCATTTATATTTCACACAAAACATCTCGTCTAACCCGATCTAAGACTCGACAACTCCCTTCTGGTTTGATTGATTTCCTGCTTTCTCTTTCACTTCTAAACACTAATTACAGTCCCAACAACGGGCTGCTTAAACACTGCGCCATCAGCAGGCCTCCCGCAGGTTTCATCGCGCTGGTTTCTGTGAGCAATGAGCTTAGACCTTGGATCTACAAAAATAAGGATAATTGCAACAACAAAGGGCTTCAAAAACGAGACCGAATCGCTACAAGGGAATAGACTACATGATTTCTGTTTTTGTTTTTTTTTATCGTCAAGTTCTGTTTTTAATTGCCTTTTTTTTTTTTTTTTATCTTATTGTGAGTTCATTGGAATGACTTCAGGCATGGTTTTCATCCTCCTAATGGTTTATTGGAGGACCAAAGACAGACTATAGATCGCCCTGGTTTAGCTGTTGCACATCAGGCGCCAAAAAGAGGTTTTACATTTGAATCGGCCATTTAAAATTCAGCTTAATATTATGAAGTGTCACTTGTGGGTCCGTCAGGTTTAGTGTTGAAATGATTAGTGGATTATTCAATGAGAAAATGTGTCCACTATAAGGCTGCAACCGACGGTCGTTTTCTTTATCAGTAAATCTGCTTTTCTTGTGGTTTTCATCTGTAAAATTTCAGAAATGGTGAAAAATCTGAATCAGAATGTCCCATAGCACGAGGTGACGTCTTTTTAAATGTCTAGTTTTGTTCAACCAGTAGTCAAAATAACCTCAAAAGATATTCAGTTTACAACGATGTAAAACAGGGGGGAAAACTATTATAAAAATGTGAGGTTTGCCTTTCTAATGCTGGGTTTTTGTACCAGATATAAACCTTTTTAAACTGGAAGCACGCTTCTCCAAAGAAACGCGCAAACGTCTTTTCGAACCTACGCAGAACAAGGGGTTATGGGTAACCAAAGCTCGCGGTGGAACATCAAGCAAGTTGATTGGTTGACAGGCAGGTAACAAATTGCGATCGGAAAAAGAAAAAAGGAGGGCGTGTACAATCTGTACATGCAAGTACAGAACTACGCTGACGTGTTTCAGCGGCATGTTCGCCTACGCTAACCGGGAAATCCACATTTAATTAAATTTCTTCGTCATTGTTCCCGGCTGTGCTTCAGCCACAGCAAAGTTCAGTTTCCTGTCAGGAATCCCTGCAAAGTAACTGACCGATCACTAATGAAAATGACGATTAGTTGCAGCCCTGCTGAGGTTCACAGTTCACTAAACTGCGGATACCTTGGCACGTGCTTATTTTTGAGAAGTTGGCCCTTTTTTGGAGCTTTTCTGCCTCGAGGAATCTTTACAGACCGATCCAAGTGTAACTGTATACAGCCCCAGTGAAACGTGACCTTGGTCTCGCGTCACTAAAAAAATCCTTACAGTGTGAAGCTGGAAGTTAACAGCATGTGGATTGACTGTGTGGGTGAAACTGCAAACATTTCCGCTGTGGTCGTTAAATGGAGCTTTTTCTTCTCCCTCGTCTGTCGCAGAAAACAAAAGGATCATACATTGTAGGTGGTGGGTTGCATACTGTACTGCTTACCCCCTCCAACCTGCTTAACCCCCCCCCCCCCCCCCTTGCATGAACACGCTCTACGCTTGTGTATGCGTGTGTGTGCAAGCGTGCACACTTACACCACCATACACTGGCAGGCATGCCCTTGTTTTTCCTCTTTCCTGTGTGGAGCGATATGGTGTTGCGTACAATATGTGTGTGTGTTGGCCTCAGGTGGCTTGCTTGTAGCTCTGACACACACACACGCACACACGCCAAACTGCACACATAGTCAGAGCTCTGGCACAACAAGCAAAAGGCCATGAAACCTCATGAATATAAAATGAGGCTTCACCTCTCCGCCCCGCCGTCTACATCTGCATGAAAGAATTCCTGCACCGGGTCTTGACTTTCTCATTTTAACCCCCCTCCTCCTCCTCCTCCTCTTTAGATGTTGTTCTTATTTCATATTTGTCATGCACAACATCGCCTCAACATGCATGACGGAGGTGCTTTGATAGTGAATGACCCGAGCATTACCGTGTAATCATTGTTAATAAAGGAAACCTGAGAGAGAAGAAAGGGGGGGGGGGTTCCCTTTTTTTTTTTTTTTTTGATTCTCTGCCTTCCAAAGTTAGCGCTACCACTAAATGTCTTTAGATAAAAGATGCTCACGATATGTCAGAAGGTAGTCGGAGACCCTGCCGAGTCTGTGTGTGTGTGTGTGTGTGTGTGTGTGTGTGTGTGTCAGAGCTAATATTGACTGGGCATACACAAGGTCCTCTTTTCACCCACGGACAGTTAAAGATGGCCTCTTTCTCTTCTGCGAGTCGCTGTTTCTTTAACAACCAGGCAACCGTTTTGGCAAGAACCCGCCGTCTAGCCAGCCGCAAAGGAGTCTGAAGCCAAATGTGTGTGTGTGTGTGTGTGTGTGTGTGTGTGCGCGCGGCAACAGCACACTTTGCATTCTTGTGGATGGAGCGAGAGAGACATGACGTTGTCAGATTTTCTCAGTGGAAGAATTTCCTCCCCTCAGCCAAAAGTGAGCTGAACTATTTCCTTCTCCTGCGTGTGGAGTTGTCCATGTGCGTAAAAGAATCACTGGTTGTACACTTAATAATGCAGCTGCCTCGCTCGCTTTTTGCACTCTTGTCTCCCGTGGTTTTTCTTGAGCAATAACGAGCATTAACAAGCACCGAAGACATTTCGGATGTGAACTTGCAGCTGAATTGTGTTTTCTGTTGTAGCGTAGCAACAATCCCCCAAGTAACCCGATCACTTTAAGTTGTACTCCAGAACGGCGGAGCTCAAAATGAATGCAAGCGGCCTCATGCCATCTTACGACAAAGAGCGTTTTAGAGCCTTTTGGCCTCACTTGTTTTTTTTTTCTGGAGAAATAATTAAGAAAAGGTTAAAAAAAAAAAAAAAGATGAGTTTAACCTCATTCCCCACGTTGGAATACATGTGCAGAGTTTTGGTGATTCTAGTGGCGGGACCCCAGAGTGTGAGGGACACTGCAAGATAAACAAGACACGGAGGCAAAACAAAGGGAAGTTGAATGGGTGGGAAAAAAAAAGAAAAATGAAAGAAACGGCACAGAAACTATCGCCCTCTGCTCATGGGAAGAAGTGGTGAAACCTCTCCTCCGCTCTCCACCTTTTTCCCTTTGCTCTTTGTTTTTCAACCTCCTCCTTTGTTCTCTCTCTGTCTCTCTCTCTCTGTGTCTCTCTCTCTCTCCCTCCTTTGAGTCCCCTGCTAACAGTGTGAGTGTTTGCTGCATGTTGCCATGGCTATTCCTGGAGCCTGATGCACTCCGTTACCTTCCTGCGAGACCAACTAACTCTGGGTGCTGTGTTTGTGTGTGTGCGTGCGTGTGCGTGCGTGCTACTGTATGTGTAGGCAGGTCTTTTTTCTTCTGCGTATGAGAGAGCGAGAGAATTTCTATAAAGTTCAGCTGATTTACTGAATTTCTTTCTTCTCTCCCTCGTTCTCATATGCATCTCTCCCCCTCTCTCTCAGGCCCCCAGCAGCCTCCTGGAGGCTTTGGAGCAGCACCTGGCCTCCCTGGAGGGCAAGAAGACCAAGGAATTAAATGCGGACACAAGGTAGACGTCTTAATTGCCTGCCAGCCAGTTTTCTTGAGATGCATAAAAAAAGAAAAAAGGGCTGCCTTTTAATCTGAAAATCAGTCAGAAATGCTTTAACTTTGTCTTGCAGAGCGTCCACCCTGTCCAGCGCCGTCTCATCTCTCTCCTCCACCGGCATGTCCTTCAGCCGCATGGACGAGAAGGAGAAGCAGCAGGCCCTGGAGGAGGAGCAGGCCAGACTGCAGGCTCTTAAGGTAACAGATTTGATACTTTTATTTTTAGTTTTTCTAACAACGAGTCTCCTCTGAATCGGGGGCGTCGGTCTCTGTGTCGTGGCAGCAGAAGTCCAACAGCAGCGGCTCACGTTGCCCGTCCAGCTGCCAATGTTCCCGTTTTCCAGATTCATCAGACTTCACACGAACTCCCGCTGGGGAAACAGAAAGGTTCAAAAGGAGCAGTGCTCCACAACACGTTTTAGTCTGTATTCTTCCTGATCCAGATAAAGATCACATGCTAATGCCTCGTGTAAGTGGGGCCTTTAAAGCCACATCCAATGTAGTAGATAAAAAAAGGAACGGTGTCCCCTCCCACATCGCAGCCTTTTATCTTTGTTTATCTGCATGTCTGTGCTAATATTCTCGCTGCTTGTGCTTTTGTTGTTTGCACAGTGTTCAAGCACACACACAGCTACTGAGTCAGACACGAGGCCAAAAACGATCTGATTTTGATTCTAAATTGTTTTTATAATTGTTGGTCTATGAAGCATCTTGTGGTTGTTGTTTTTTATATCAGCCCATAATACATCATTTTTGTTTATTTCTTGTCCTTTTTTTGTGTAACTTTGCATTATTTGTTCACGGCTAAAGTTGCAATTCTTTCCATTTCTGGAAATTTTCCAAGAGAAGTTGAGGTCAGGAATCTGGAAAAAACAAGAGGACAATTGTTCCTTTTTTTTTTTCTTTATTTATTTTTTTATAGTGAACTTATTTTGGGAGAAAAATACATACACAATCCATTAAGTCAATAAAGTGGATATGGAGGCCTCAAGGGTCAAATGGAATGTTTTTCATTTGGTTTCTATCTGCACATATGATGGCAAAAAAAACAGCCTGAGCAAATAACTCCTATAATGCTATTTTATTGCTGTTATTTTTTTATTCTCATGGACAGAACTACCTTGAATATTGCCAGAGCACGGCAACCCTCGTCATAAGGCAACGGCAACTTAAGGCAACCGGACTGGATGCACAGAATTCAGATTGTGGTCGTACGAAACTGGACATAGTGGCTATCAAACTGGTTATATTACTACATCGTCGCGGACTGAAGACCACGCTGTGACGAGCGGAGACGCAATATGCTTCTGCGGCAACTACCTGACACTTGAGCCTTGACGCGTGGCAGCAATTGTTGATTCCAAAAATATATATTCCGATAGCCGCAGTATATGTAGTGCTCCACTTTGCTGTGCTGATGGATTGCCCGGCAAACTTTGCTGTTTGGCGAGTTCTGAACCTCCAGTTGAGGATAAAGGCCAAAAGCCTCGGTGGCGAGCAGAGCAATAGAAAAGTCGAGTGTAAAATGTGTTGACATTTCTTGCTCCGGCCCTGAGAGTCCTGCCTTACAGCAATCTGTAATCGAGTAAGAGCAGCGAAGCTACGAAACAGGCACACAGCAGCTCAGTGTGTGTGTGCGTGTGTGCGTGTGTGTGTGTGTGTGGCATGCTTACATCCTGTCGGAGAAGATACAGTATGCGTCTCGTAGTGTTGCCAGCATCTCTGCGAGCTTTGTTGATCGCCGTGTGTGTATGTGTATACGGAGCATGTGTATATCCTGGCAGATTAGGGCGCAGTGTGTTCTGCCAGTGTGTCTCTGTTTGTGTGTGTGTGTGCGCGGTTGATTGGATTTTAGCGCGCTGTTTACTCTGTGCCCTTGGTTGCCCTGTTTCTGCCAAGGTCCACTGATTACCTTTGGGTTTAGTCTGAAAGGAGAGGGAAGATAAAGTGAGTGAGAAGTGGAGTGAGGGAGCCGGGGTGAGCGGGGGTCGTCCAAATACTCTAGTCCAGCTGCCTGCGCGCTCTGGTGTCCATATGGACTCAACACACACACACTGATACACACACAGCTACTGTCCAGCTGGGGCCTTAACCCAAACAATAACATCAGTTTCCATTTGTTCCTCGCTACACTCTCAAAATATCAATGAAGAGGCCTCGGCTGAGGCTGGTGCAGCGGGAGACGCTTTATTAATCCAAATTCCTTGAGTTGTAAAGTCCAATTTGGTTCATTTCCATAACTTTTTATTTTATTTTTTACATATTAAGTTTGAGTTTTGAACTGAATTAAAACACCCGTGTGTCCACGTATGAATAAATCACAGGAAAGCGATGTGAGACGCAGCACGTCCGCTCCCTCTGTGGCCGTCCATACTAGGAATCTGCGCCTGTTTGTCGCTCCCCTCGTCGACCAAACGGAACATTTTCTGTTTATTTTTAACGGTTGTTATTTCCCAGTACATGTTCCCACTCAATCGGACACAATTGTATTGATCCCTGTGGAGGAATTAGGTCAATGCGGCAGCAAAAGTAAAAAGATCCAGCGGGAAATGTAGGCAGATGGCACAAGAAATGAGCAATCAAATCAAATCAAGTCAATAAAGCAATAAAATGTTATGTAGTCACTTATGGGATTATATCAAAACAGTGCAGGCGTATAAACTGCACGGGGACGCAATATTTCTTACTTCTCATAGATTTAATGCCTTTTATTTATATTTACACGCACTCATTTCACACAATGTTAAAATGTGTTGTTGTGGAGCGTCATGTAAAGTCACAGAGGGATAATAGGAAGTTCAGGTTCAGATCCACCTGTAGTTACCAGCCTGCGTCAAACTGACCCTGAAGCCAAAACGTTCAAAGTGCAGGACTGATGCTCTTGGATCAGGAAGTAAAATAACTGGAGGTAGTTTCTTCTGCGTTCCCCAGGTGGGTTTCTTACCTGAGAGCTTGAACCATGTTTCCTGCAAATATCAGCAGAATTTTTGCCACCGTTTGTTTATAAAAAAAATAAATAAATAAAATTCAAAAGCGATCGATGGTTTGTTGTTGACGTTGTTTCAGTTTAGCTTCAGCTTGTGGCTCGACTTCTGCTGATGTTTGCGTCTGTCTCCAGAGTACAGCGGTCTGCATTTCAGCAGGAAAACTCTGATTCAGTTTGAGAGGCTTTTAGCCTGACGACACAACAGTGCTGGAGAGAGCTTTCTTCTCTCACTGGAAACCAGTGCGATTATGTTTTTAAGTACACTAAGATAATTGTCCGTCGTTGCATATATTGTGTATGCTGAAGCGCACGGCCTTGGCAGCCAAACCCATAGACATGAAGACAAACGCCGCATTTAGAAAATCCAATTGGATGCAGGACTGGATTTAAATCCTAAATCTTAAGCCAAGGACAATCTGAATATCACCAAAGGATACGTATTTACAAGTCCCCCTTTATGCTTTTACTCATAATGACACGACATTGGGCATGTTCGCAATGACATGCTTGACGAGGGCGCGATTTGAGCGCGTCAGTGTGCACGCCTTTATTAAAGGGCGTGTGTACTCTTGAGTTTACTGGAAACCAAATGCTTATTCATTTCTAATGGTAGAACGTCTTCCTGATCACATGCTGTTTTTCTTTCTTTCATTCATGTCCTCCAGGACCAGCGGGTGAAGGAGATGGGCATGCAGACTCCTCCCTCCGCCTCCCCCAGCAGCCAGTCGATAGGCAGCGCCAACAACAACCACATCACACACACCCCAGAGTTGTTCACGTCCACGCTGTCTGCTAACAGGTACACACACACACACACACACACACACACACACACCAGTGTTTATGTCGTTAACATAAACTATGACTAAATGTTTTTTTGTTTTTTTTTCATCACTAAAACATGACTGCACCATCGTCATTAAACCCTAACTGACTATGTCGACGTGCAATATAGTTGACGAATAAAGACGAGATTAAAAAAATTTTTTTTTTGCCAAATTCTCTTTATTTTCGTTTTTCAATGCAGCAGTTTCGTGCAGCGGGAGTAACTTAAGTTACCAATTACAACAAGGCGTGGGAGAAGGAAACAATGCAATATTTTGGCTTCTAATATAATCTAAGGACTAAAAAAGACGTAAATCTATGAAATAAAAAAAAAGCTATTTAAGTCACTAAAACTCTACTAAAAATAATTGCAGGTTTCTCTGACTAAGATACGACTAAAATGGCCAAAAGTTTACTCAACTAAAACTCGACCACGAGACAAAACAGGATGAGGTTGACGAGATATTGTAAAATCTAACCAGGACATTTTTACATAAGACTAAAACTATGCACAGAAAATAGCTGACACAATTAACACACACACACACAGTATGACGTTCACCAGTGTAAACCAACTGAAGTCCTCTTTATTGTTGCGACACTGACTAATGAGCACAGATACATAACACATACACTTTTTAAGTGCATGCATGTACAGACAAACGACCACTGTAGTAGTGTAACGCCGTGAATCCCTGATATTTCCGGAGACTGTTCTCGCACGGCGTCGGAGCCCTGACCCCCGGCTGATTCCAGCTGTAATAGTTACAACCAGACTATTTGTTCTTGATAATCGGTGCAGAATTTATCCTCGACGTGCACACAGCTACGCGCTCTGAATTTACTGCTCCTAACTGTTTTATTGCTCTGTAGAAGTTTTTACAGCCCTTTAGAGAGCGAGGATGAATTTTTATCTGTGACAAACGAACATTTTCAGTGGCGACTTTTTTTTGCTATTTATGAGCAATTGATTAAATATTAATACTCCATCTCCATCTTTCCTTACCTCTCTATTCTTTTGCTCCTCGTCTCGCTGACTTATTCACTTGATTTATCTTCCTTTTTTTTCTCCCCCGGCCTTCATCTCTCTGTCCTCTTTTTTTTATTCTCCTCTCCACCTTTTCATTCCATCCTCCCCTCTTATTTATTTCCCCGCCCCGTTTTTCTTTTTTTCTCCTCCTCCTCCTCCTCCTCCTTCCTCTACACTACCACGTTTTCATTCTCTCATTATCTCTCTTTCTCTGCTCTCGCTCCTCAGTGTCCCCAATCTGAACAGTGACCTGTTTGATCTTCAGCCGGCCTTCATCCCCGCTGTGCAGAGCACTCCTTCAATCTCCACTGCCAACAGTGCCTGGGGAGGTACGCTACCAACGCCACACACACACACACACATGCATTTGCACATGAAGGCGCAGACATGCAAATAAGACAGACCCCTACCTACATGCACACACACACACGGATCAATTTATGTCTGAGTGTGTTTTTGGCATTCTGGGGATATTCTCCCTCTGGCCAGTCACTCACATGTCTGCCCGTCCATCTGTCGAGCCATTCGTTTGTCTTTTTATGTAAACCGTCCGCACACCCATCCTCATCGCCTCCTCTTCTTCAGAAACTAATGTTGCATGTCCCAGCCGGTGTCCTGTGTAGAGACGGCGTTAAACACCTTTTTCAGGTGTTTTCCACTGTAAATGCCGGCGGTATTTTTTTGTTTTTCGATGAATCCTGTGAGCAGCTGAGATTCAGCGTCTCCTCGGTTTCTTTTGTTTGTCAGTGTGGAAAATGTGGCTGCGGCAGAAATGCCGAGCAACAACATTGACTTTCGCATATTAGCTTTGCTGTTCCCCCCTCTATTTCTGAAAAAGAAAAAAAAAAATAACAAGCAAATCAAGAAGTAGCACAAAGATGGATCTGGAAGCGCTGTTAGCGCGGAGCATTACAGGCTCTATGACAGAGGCTTAAGCTGAAGCCATTTGTAAACAGTATAAGAGTTTGGCCAGACTTCAGAGTCGGACCTTCTCCTTCGCTCAGATATCATCCCCTTACACCATCAGCGGCTCTGACACAGGAGCTGAGATAAAGATCGCCTGTGCTTTTTCTTCAAAACAACACAAAGGATACTTACTTCAGCGTTTCCCACATTTATTGCCTTGGGCATTTTTTGATGAAGTGTTCAGGCAGGCAGGAGAACGGGGAAAGTATTTCATTAAAGGCATAGTTTTTTCATTTCTGGGAAATATACTTTGCTTTCTGGCAGAGGGTTAGAAGAGAAGATTGATATGATTCTCGTATGAAGCTGCAGCCTGTTAGCTTATCTTCGCACAAAGACTAGAAACAGGTGGGGGGGGGGACAGCCAACCTGGCTCGGTCCAACACTAACATAATTCTCCTAGCAGCACCGCAAAAGTTCACTAATTAACGGTTGTATCTGTACTTGTTAAATCCGTATAAAAAGACGACAATTCGCCATTTTACAGGGGCTTCTGTGCCAAATTATTTCTTGAAAGTCCAAAGAAGTTACTGTGCCTGGCCAAGAAATAGTTTGGTATATAACCCCGTGTAAAACGTAGTTTTCATATAAAAAAAAAAAACGATATATAGCATGTTAATTTGTGAGCTTTAAAGGTGCCGGTAGGTGGATTTTTGTACAGCCATGCTAGCTGTTTCCCCCCTGTTTTCAGTCTTTGTGCTAAGCTAAGCTAACCAGCTGCTGGCTGTAGCTTTATATTTAAAAGACAGATGTGCGGGTGGTATCAATCTTCTCGTCTATTTCTCGGCCAGAGAGCCAATTAAGCGTGGACACGTCGGCTCGGTCCAATTAGAAAATGGTGATTCTTACACACAAGCTCCGATGCTATGAATTGGTATAGCATGATTAATTGTTCTCAATTCCAGATCATCTTTGTGAATTGCTCTTATGTTTTACCTCCATGGTTAGTTGTTGTGCTGGACTGTCTGTCTTGTGTATTGTGTGGCGTTATTTTTTTGACGCCACAAAGACAACCGCTCTCTGAGGTTTCAAGGCCTAATCCCCAACAGGGATGTGGATGGAGACAAAAAAAAAAACAAGAGGTGCATCAGTGGATTTTCTCGCGCTCGGGCTTAACTCTCCTCTGAAAAGCCAGACACTCCCGACAGCCTACACAGAATCCCAAGTTACTAAGCAACAACAATGGCAGTACGCTGGAGACTGTAATGTCCTTGTCCCTAATCTATGGGATTAGTTTAGCGGCAGGTGGCGGAATCCTTACGAGAGAACAACCATGATTTCCCAACCAGGCTGAATCACAATTTGATGTACATATCTACAGTTATCTCGTGCAGCTTAAAGGGACAGATCCCCACAAAATCAGCTCTCACCTGTAGCGCTATTCATCAATCGACATTGTTTTGGTGCGAGTTGACCGAGTGTTGGAGAGATCGGCCGTTCAAGATGCATTTTTGGGGTGAACTGTCCCTTTAAACACCCAAACAGGGTTTTAATCAGTCACATTTAACTGCATCCCTCAGGATTGGAGAACCAGCCTCTGCAGCAGACCACCGCAGCCATGACTGTAGATTTCGATGCTGTGTTTGGGAATAAGGCCGCGCCCAGTAACAACAGCCCACAACCTGCAGCCGGTAAAGCCAGCTCTGTCTGACTGTCCAGACAGACTGAAAACTAAAACCTTTTGACTTTGCTGGCAGCACAAGCATAGCGTTGAACTAACCCTCTGACTAGCTCGAGCGACTTGTGGCTGTTCCTGCCACTGGGTGGGTGTTTGCAGCTTTTTCAACTCTGTCACATGGCCTGTTGTTTGAGTTCTTACACATGGTCTCTAATACCGTAACGACCGCAACCCTAGCCCTGCAACACACGAGCCAGAGATGAGGGATCAGTTGACTTTACATTCACTTGGATTTTCAAGTATCTTGAGCAATTTGAGACCATTCGTTTTTAAAGCCCGAAGCCCCTGTAAACTTATTAAAGTTATTGTTTTTAGAACTGTAAGTTTACTGATCCTAGTCCTGATTTTCCAAACTTAATGACTCGTCTTTTCTTTCAGGGCTCCTACACAGGTGTGCAAATTCTAAAATATGAGCAATCAAGCGACTCATTTCTAGATCACGAACCTTCGGGAAAACCGGTTAAATACTACAGTTAAACTATTGTAAAAGTCAGTGTCATCGGTCGTAAAAGTGATTCCGACTATGGAAACGAACACCCTGTCCGTTATTTCCCATAACTTTGTGGCAGACATGATTTAATCGCCAACCAAAATCTTCAAATGCATTGAAATAAGTAACGTTTAGAAGTGTTGGACGGAACAGACAATGTGTAGGAACCCTCTCTCCAGCTACTTCCTGCCTGTTATGGTAACAGCTTTAGACTGATGGCTCTTAAGTGTTGCAGGTCTGGGACTTTGGCTTGGAGCCCTCTTATTGGCTTACTTTCTTTTAACCTCTCAGCAACTGACACAATCAATCTCTGTACTTCTCAACCCTTTTTTCGGGGTCCCGCGGCGCTGCTGCAAAGCATATCCTTTTTAAAGCAGGGCGAGTTATCGACGGCACAGCAGATAAGAGCGACTACCCACAGAGGTCCTCCAAAGACTGTATTCATCATAAAGGGAAAAGGAACTTACAGAAGTTAGATCTGTTTTTTAATTAATGTGAAGGATAAGTCAGAATTGTATTTTCTTTTATTGTCCATAAATGCAATGGATAAACCAGAACCCAAGGATACTTCATATCGCTAATTCCTCTGTGTCTATTAAACTAAACTATTAAAAGCAAAGCCGTACCGTTGCCCTGGGAAACATGTTCCTTCCTCATGCTGGTCTCGAGCACTGTAGTTTTTATTTTTAGATGCGATCCATCACGCACCGTCAGTGCCGCTGAAAATACTCCCCAGCGCACCAAATGTGTATTAATCCTCGACTGAAAATAGTGCCCAACAGATGCACCGTTAGCTTCTGTTCGAGTAACGTTTGCTAACAGTGCCCAGCTGCTTCTGAAACATAATTTAGCCTTTTTTTTTTATAGATTCATGTCTTCAGTAGGATTGAGAGGATTACCACTGGGTTGTGGGTTTTGGTCTTTTCATGGGAGTTTCTTGGCAATGACCCAACATTTTTAATATTGCCATAATTACCCTTCAAGTTTCAGTCGAAATCTTTGTTAAAAAAAAAAGAGCTAATTCTTCAACTCAAAGTTACTTTGAAATAGTTTTCTCGGCGTTCCTGACTAAGAATTTACATAGTAACAGTTTATTATTATTTATTATTAGGCTGATGTGTATACCGAGATAGGCTATCTATAATAATTTATTGGTAGAATTGGACATTTGGCACCCCCATTTAGCCAGAATGGTTTGATCCTTTGTTTCATTTTCCCGCCATTTCTACGATTCGACTGAGGCAATTGAGTCGAGTATCCCGGGTCCCCCCTATTGTTTTTACTGGCATACATAGTCATCGATATAACATTTTAATCTATTTAATTCTCATTATTTACCAGTAATTTATCAGGCAACTTTGTCTTTTTTTTCCTTTCTTTCTTTTATTTCAACCATGAGTAATGTCGACCCCCTCCAGTCACTATTCTCTCAATCAAACTTATTGCCCATCTTTATCCAGCCGAGCGTGTTTTCACAGTGACGCTGCCCAACAATTAGCATTACTGGGAATTTTCCAGGATTAATCAGCCAGCTGTTTCAGTCGCTGCACATGCCGCTCAAACTCATTTGTATGAATCGAAACTATTATCATTCAGAGCGACATCACTTATTATACATCTGGAAAATCTCAGAATCTCACTGCCATTTCATGGATTTTTTTTGTTTTTTTTGGCAGAAAGCAGGAATTCCGTTTTTTGACTTATTACCGTCACAATTATTAGGAGTCTTAGTTGCATTTGTACAGCTGTATTATTGCTTCTTCAAACGTTTGCCAGATAGAAGCGTTTTTTTTTCCTTTTTGTTTTTCAAGTGTTTTTAAGAGTCCTGAGTGCAGATTCTGTTTAGCAGCCGCTGATTTGTTCTGGCTCGCTCTGATGTGGCTGAACCCCGTCGAACTCTTCTGCTCTGCGCAGGAATAACAGTTGGAGGCTTGTTGGACAGACTAACTTCCTGCTATTAATAGAGCCGGTGTTAAAGCTGCCACTACAACTACCAATACACCATCTGGGCAACTGGCAGCATCTCACAAAGATCCCTGTGTGTGTGCGTGTGTGTGTGTGTGTGTGTGTGCGTGTGTGTGTGTGTGCGTGTGGCTACTGTACTGCATGTCTGCTTCCTTCATGCATTGTCTGCATTTCTTTATGCGTCCACATGTGTCTTTCTATGTTAGCGTTTGTAACCGTGTGTCTGCGTCGGTTCGCACGTCGTCTGTCATTTGGCTCCATCTGTCTGCTACCGCTCGTCTGTTTTGTTTTTGTTTGCACCGTTCGTACCCTCCTCCTCCTCCTCCTCCTCCTCCTCCTCCCTCTGTTTATTTCATCTCTCTCTCTCTCTGTTTTTTGCCTCATCGTCTCCCCATCACACTTCACAAGGCAAGAATCACCCAGGCAACTCCTTTCCATCTGCTCTCCTCCTTTTTTCCTCTCCCTCTTCACAATTCAAAGTCCGTTCCCCTTCCTCTCTTCCCTCTGCAAAGTCTGTATTCTTTATCCAAATATTTCTACACCCAATTTTAACTGATGCGTTACCGTATTTGTGTACGGAGAGTACAGGAGACGCAGTTGCTCCTTTTTTTTCTATCGAGAATCATCGCGTGCACCATTCATATTCGCGTTACTTGTTTTATGATGTATCATTTATGATGTATTCTCAATTTCCCATCATGCATACGTTCTCTGCCGTCTCCTCTGACAGTCCCTGCAATTCCCGATATTTGGATTCGCAGCTTCCATTCATTTTTAATGCGTGCGTCTCCGCTCATATCCTCACCGAAACAATTCTGTTTAAATTTAACCGTTTATCTTCTCGACCCCTGGTCCAACCGCCTTCTGCGTTAACGCGCGAAAGTAAAACTTTACGGCCCCTTTTTAAAACACGCACGTTGTTGCGTAAATGTCCGAATATGCGCCTGTTGCCGTCAGTGTGAAGGCACAATATAATGTCTGTAGCCGTCAAATTCATATTTAAGACGTTACATTACGTTTATAATGAGTCAGCTGGGAACATTAAAAAGTCTGCCGGAGATGGTGTATTCCACAAACTCCTCAATCTGCCCACCACGGATGTTTATTTGGAGACAAAATCAATAGTCGTCAGCTAGAAAGAAGAATCCTGCTTTTGTCTACCTCTGAACTAGTCCTTGATTTCAGACAAAGACTTTCGACTCCATAAATCTACTCGCAGACTCGCATGTTTACCGAGCGAGAACGTAAAAGGAAGCAACAATCAAGTCGGCGAGCGGTCAGTCCTTTGCCTAATAATGTTAAACGGTGAAATCCGATCCTTCGTATCCTGAACTATCCATAAACTGTGAAGGACTGACGACAAACAACCAACAGATGAAGCCTGCGGTGTTATGTATTCTGAAAAGAGCTTTAGATAATCCAGCTAAATAGTGGTAAATTACAGATTTCTCACTTCCAGTGGTTTGGAATTGAACGCTCGGATTTACTTCCTCGCTTCCCTTTGATCTTAAACTCTATTGACTGTCAAATCCTCTGCTGAAACACCTAAGCTAACACTGATAGCATTATCCTCCCGGTTCAACAAAACACTCTGTGCCTCCTGATTCCCTCCTTCCCTGTCTTCTTCTTCCCCTCTCTGCCCTGTGGTGTGTGTGTGTGTGTGTGTGTGTGTGTGTGTGTGTGATATCTACGAAGAGAGCTTGTTTCTGCTCCCCCCCCGCCCCCCCCTTTTTATCTCCGCCTGTCTTGGTTCAATTTAATTCAGTGGGCTTTACCGACACGGTGGTTTAAGAAACAAAAAAAAAAAAAATCGCCCACATTGCCGAAGTGTTTTATCGCAGCGACAACAATGGCAGAGAAATTAGAGTCGAGAGAATTAAGAAGATAGCGGTTTGCTCTCTCTCCTCCACTTTCTTCATTTCCCCTCGACTCTCTTTAACTTCCTCTCCCTCTCTTTTCTGTCTCCGTGTGCGTCTCCTGCTCTCCCTCCCTTTTCTCTCATCTGCTAAGCTAGCAGGAAAAGTGTTTTCTGAATCTCGTGTGTCAGCACCACTGTCAGACCTACCTACCGCTTCCTAACTAAATATTATTCCTCCCTCTTTTTTTCTTCCCCCAGTCAGTCGCCTCTCTTTCTTTTCTTCCTTCCTCCTCCTCCTCCTCCTCTGTGTGTTTTGCAGGGACATTGTACTTCAACAGTGGTTTTCTTGTATTCGCTTGCTCATTCTTGTTTTCGTTTCTTTCCAGATTTTGTATTGCAGCCTTGTTTTTGACTTATTATTTCTGCTTGCTCGTCCTAGGTTTTTGTTTCCCCACCCCTGATGTTTATTACACAAAGTGGAGAAACAATAATGCAATAAAACACAAAATCACGGGGGGAAAAATCCACAGTTTCTAATGAGGTTACGCTCTCGTGTTTGCTTTAAATGATCATTTTTCCGCTTGTCTTTTCTACTACTACTACTTGCCGTGTTAGTCACCACTCCCACCAAACGCACACTTTTAATAAACACACTGTCACAACTCCAGGTTTCTACCAGCAGAGCACTACGCAGCCATTAGCTGGCTGAGTGTTGACATTGGGAGTTGTTAACAGGCACTTACACACACATCCGCACACCGACGTAGGAAATTACTTTGCCATTTGCACATAGCGGCTTTGGACATTCAGATTACACACTCCCTCTAATACACAAACGCATACATGTTCGCGACTAATCACTGTTGGGAGTCGAACTGTGTACATGGCAGCTACAAACAGATAAATCAATCATCTAGAACAAGTGCTGCAAGCTACTGAGTCAGGGATTATAGGCTGGCTGCTGACGGAGAGAGGCTGCTGCATGACTAATAAAAGAGTAGAGTCTGGGTCGAGTATCTCCGCTTTAAGCAGGAATCTGCCCGTGTAAACGCCAGAAGTAGAGCAGGACGTATTCAATTAACAGCAAGACGAGCAAGGAGATTTGATGGTTCACATTTAAGGAGGCACCGCTCAGCAATATTCTCAGATCAAAACCGCCCGGCGCCGCTTCATTAAGGTGTTCGAATTGTGAGCCAAAAGTTTGGGAAATGAGGCTGAAAGTTGAGTCGACTCATTAGATTCCGTATTATAAATGCCTTTTGAAATCAGTCGCTTCTGCTCTTTGACTTTCTTCATTTCAAGCATACGTTTCCCCCCCGCTGTTTTTCCCCCAGATTTTTTTTTCCGGCTGCAATTTGATTAGTGAAGGCCGCGCGTTAAGCCCCGCCCCACCGTAGTTACCGTTGCTACGCCGTTCAGCACGCATGCAGTTCACGTTTGCAGATTCGCCACTCAAAATTCTTTGTAACGTTTTGAAACCATGATGTCAGAGATGCTCGTGATGTTTTAGCATCCAGCTCAGTTCCAGTTCATACCGTAGTGGATGTGGTATTCTAAACGGGCATTTTAATTTTTATTTATTTTAATAAATATCGCTGGATTACTCCTTTTTAGCTAGTTAAGATAAGATAGAACTTAATTTATCCCGAGGGGGAAATTGTTGTGCAACAGTTGCAATACACAGTATAACAATTTTTTACAAAATATATATATATCTAAAAAAGATGTAAACATAAGATGAGCGTTTGCAGCTTAAAGCAGTGCGTTCCTTACACGTTTACAGTGTTTGTTTGTTGTTTTTTTTGCCAAGCCTTGCCTAGTTACGATTGCTAAGATACGATGAGAAAGAGGTTTAGCAACTAATCTGATCCGTTTGTACTTAATTGCCTTTTTCTCCGTGCCTATGTGCCTGTGTGGTGTACTAACCTCTGCTCTCTGTATGATGCTGTTACCAGCCTGTCTTCTCCAAAAATGTATCCTGCCATTTCTTCTTTTTTTTTTTTTTTTTTCCCCCCTCCCGTCCCCATTTACACGTACGAGTTGATTTCTCCTCCAGGTTTTGATGCTCTCGGAGACCTGTTGAAGCCTACAATGCCCGCACACAATGCACCTGTTCCTCCTCCTCAAATGGCCATCCATCATGGAGGAAAGCTGCTCGCCAACGACCTCGACTCCTCTCTGGCCAACCTCGTGGGCAGTGAGTGTCGAGACGCATGTGCACACGTGGCTGAATGGGTCAACAAAAGGGGGGGGGGGGACGGACACTTAACCAGTTGCAGTATTTTCATGGTCGAACATTTATGTAATTTTACAGTTGAAATGCCTGGCCTTGAATGCACACACACACACACACACACACAGAGACACACGCACCATATTTCTTATGTAATCACTCATATTAATTGAGCGTGTAGACACAAGGTCGACACTGTTATATAATGACGCATGCAATAAGAGAAGAATGTTCTCCCTCACATGGCAACACCCCCCCCCCTTTTCAAAAATGAAGCAATCTGTCAATCAAAGCCTTTCTAAATGGAAAAAAAAGTATCAATTAAACATGCATGTTACGAACTAGTGTAAAGATGACGTAGGAGAGCAAATATTGAGTTGAATTGGAGAGAGAATGGTGTCTCAGTTCCTCTTGTTTCTGTCCCCCTCCCCCCTCCCCCCCAGATCTGCAGTTTGGTGGGACCCCAGCCAAGAAGTAAGTGTCTTGGGTTGTTCAAATGCAGTGCTTCTAGTCTACGCTGGAGGATTCATCCACTGAGAAAACAAATACAACTCTACAACTTCTCCTACTCAAAGTCCAAATCTAATTTATTGTGAAGTATTCGGTTGTCTTTAGCTGCTTAAGTTTGTCACAAAGTGCTTCTGTGGAGCGTTTAAGGCGGGAGATTGCTGCACACAGATTCACATTCATGTCTTCTGCCGTACGAGCAGCGACGTTGTTTGTTTAAAATTCATGCCCCTAAGGGGGAAGCCAACAAAATAAAGAAAGAAGAATCTGAAAGTAAATAGAGCAAATCTAATGCATTTTAAAAAATCTTCCTAGACAGGATTTCGGCGTTGTTTTTTTTTTAATTGGCCTCCGCTGGATCAAGATCCTTACGCTGTGTTGGTTTTGTTGCGCTGCTCGTCCCTCTACAGGCCAGAGATGCAGTGGAACCAGCCCGGAGAGAAGAAGCTGACGGGAGGACACAACTGGCACAATAAGACCATGTCGACCACGCAGTGGGGCCCGGCGCCCATGGCCCCGCAGCCCATGCCCGTACAACACCTGGTAAGGAGACGGAAACGCACACTGAACGTGCAGAAATGCAAAGACAGGCTGTGACCCATGTGTGAAAGTCCTGCACAAAAAAAAACCTCAAGGATGATTCTAGTTTATTGCAACTTTGACGTGATAATCATTAATTGCTCAAATCTGGTAACGACGGCAACATTACTAGAAACCAGTCACGCTGCTCGAGCAGTTGTCGGACGATCGGACAGAAACTTATTTGGAAGAGAAAATGTCGGCAAACTGTGAAATGATTACATACATACTGCACTCCTGGACGCTGACTTTCAGTTTTTCCTGGGTTCAGATAATCTGTGTTATCCGTGGGCTTGTTTACGATACGTCTGATTGTCTGAACGCTCGTGTTTCTTGCCCGCGTAACTTTCTAAGATGTCAGAAATGACGGCCGAAACTGCGAAAAATAAGTTGTAACAGACCGGAGTTATCCTGAATGAGGATCCATCAAGGTGTCTG
>CALSBV010000245.1:578061-619265 GCA_943590825.1 Bovichtus diacanthus | reverse complement strand
AAAGTGACACAATACAGCTGAAATAAGAAAACATATTTTTATGATTTAGTATAGATATGTTTATGTTAATGGGGGAAGTATGTATATACTGTATATATTGACACTTTGTATATGTGCAAAGTGAAATAGCCCAGAATTTCTATAGCCAACTTATTTTGTCTCCTTTATTGGGACATTTAATTAGATAGATTACAAGTTATTGTGTTTTTCGGCAGCATTATTAGTGGCTAAAAGTCTCATTATGATCAGGTCATTTAGGAATAATGTCAAACGAGGGATTTCTATTATTGTTTTTTTCGTTCAACCCAGTGGTTCCCAACCTTTTCTTTTGTATGTGAAACCTTTTTAAAAAGAGAGCAAACCGCATCTTGTTCAAGATGTAAAATGCATCTTTTTTTTTTTTTTTTTTTTTTTCCCTCTCTGTCTATTCAGATGCAGTTTATGTAATTCAGTCCGGGGGGAAGCAGAGTGCCAAAAGCGACAAACAAACAGCAGAAGAAAACACACAAGAGGAACGATCAGATGCACGGAGGAATGACATCATCAAGCTAAAACAACTAAGAGACAGACAGACAACAAGATAACCATCCGACACCAAAACACAAGTTGCAAAGAGGAGGAGAACGCGACCGAACAGAGGATGGAGGGATGTGTTGGGGAAGATGTCATCCTGGCTGGTCATTGTCTGAAACAACTTCTTGCGCGTGTGCATGGCTTCTTTCTGTTGTACCGTCTAATTTGCATTTTAAATCCTTTCGATGGAGTGATGCTTCAGGAGAGGGCATAAGGGTGAGAGAGAAAGATGTAAGGAAGGAAGGATGGAGGGGGGAGAGAAGAGGGACATCCTACCTCTGTGAGAGTCTCTGCTGCAGAATTAGCTTTATTTCATACTGGTGCTATTTTGTCCTCTCTGGGTTACCGTCCGCCTGCAACGGCAACTTGGGAGCACTTAGGAGGGGACAAGTGTTTGGTATGTGTGAGTGTGTGTGTGTGGGAGAGTGTGTGTGTGTGGGGGAGTGTGTGTACTACAGCAGTTGTTTCAGACAATACCTTCGCAAACCGACCTCCTCTCCATCCCCTTCGTTCGCTGTCTGCGTCCACAACTGTCCAATCAGCGAGAGATTTAGAGGCAAATCTTCTCAAGTGTGTTTCCCGTAATTTTCCGCTCTGTTGGGAATATCTTTGTATTTTTCTTCTGCAGCCTCTCCTGAATGTTATCGGGGCCTGTACAGCAATTTGTTGAACCATTTGTTAATAGCAGTTGAGCGTTTGTTGTTATGGGTTTTTAAGCGTCGGTCTTTGTTACTCATACGGCATTGTTTTCTCCTCCTAAAACTACAGATACACACAGCGAGACTTGGATTAGCGGCGAGAACATGCTAGCACGGCGCAAAGTGCTCTAAATTGTCTGTGATCCCAAAAAAATCCGATGCGTGGTCACAGCGAAATTGATCCGTGCATCTTCGGGAAACGTGTGGTTTTACAAACGTGGTCGCAGGACTAGCTAGCTGACAGGCTAACCGCTAACATGCTAGCAAGCCGGCGACATGCTAGCAGCCACAATTACTCGGTACTGTTTTCTCTGCGCTGTGTTGTTCCCCTTGTTGTTTTATTCTCCGGATCAGTCATTTAATACAATAAAAAAAAAAGTTATTAAAGAGAGGGGAAACTAATCTCTCTGAGCTAGCTAGCGTTCAAACTGTCAGTTAGCGAGTTCGTTAGCTTGATTGTTAACGGGACAATAAGTTTATTCAAAAGACATATTTGGTCTACAAATCCTTCCTCCTTTTTAGGATTTTAAAGAATTCTGGATGCTGCATCACAGCTAATAAGCGGCGATAGCTTCTTTAATTTCCGACTCTCCGTTCCCGGGAAAGGTCAGGTTTTGGTCAATTGCAACAATTTGTTTACCGGTTTTTTAAATGCTGGTGTGACCAGGCATTTAGCCAGATATCATTTTCCATGTTTATCTTGACACGTTTTTGGCTGCCATTACACCCGACAGTGGGTAAAATAGAAGAAATGTGTATATGTGTTGCGCTGAAGCGACTGCAGAGTGTCTATTAGCAACTGGTTGACCTGTGTGTATCTGTTCTTGTCCTCATCAGTTGACTCAACAAGATTCAGACGTCAAAGTTTTCCAAAACGAGAGCTTTTCATTAAGTCCACCCTATTGGCAGATCCACACCACATGCCAATGATTTATGACGGCAGCACTGAGTGAGTGATTTTAAATCTTGCTGAATCAAGTTGAATTCACTTTAAATTGCACTGAATCAAAGCGAGTGGCTTTAAGTGCGACTCTTTTCTGCACCGAGGGCCAAAGCGACACTGAACTTTTGGCATCACCCTCGCGCCGTGGCTCCGGGACATTTTGGGGACAAAATTTGACTTGCGTAAGAGGTCATAACCATTCTTCAGCCAAAGCATCCGTCACAATGAGTTTGACTGTTGGTATTTGTGTGCGTAATGCATTTTTAGTGCGTGTTCACGTGTGTGCTTACACATTTTCTGTGTACGTTTTCCATTGAGGGCTATTTCTGAGGGTCAAATTGTGTCAAATTTCGAGCCAAATTTGAGCCAGCGAGTTTGACACGAAATGTGCTTTCTTTTTGTTTTTGTAAAAATCAAAATTTTGTTGCAAAATGCACATGCAAAAATTTTGCACTGAAGTGACTATCCTGCCGCAAGTAGAGCTGTCGCCAGTTCTGCTGGTGTGAGAAAAGTTGAGAAAGAGATTTGAAGTTTGTAGAAGTCGTTTGAGGTTTTACAATAACAAGTTTGTTCTAATCTACCAGCCACTTTGGCAGGTGACTAAAAATAGTTTTTCCTGCCATTCTAACAATGAACTTGAAACTTTTTGTAGTCCCATCCCCGTCCCAGTCCAGTGTCTACATCCCAGTGATACTTCATCACACACATGAAATCTCTAGAATCTCGCTTCTGTCTCTCAACTCTGTCTAGTTGGTCTATCTCTAGAATGCTTTTTTAGCCTGCTTCGTCACTGTTTGGTATGTGTAGATATGTAAAAAAAAAAAAAAAAAAAAAAAAAAATAGTAATAATAACCAGTTTCTGTCTAGATTGTCTGCGCCCCACCCATCACTGTCGCTGTTGGATGGATATTGCTCTTAGACGCTTCTTGTCGCGGTCTTGTGTTAGCTTAGCCTCTCATAGTATCCTCCTTATAGAAGACCTCCTGCAGTCGGTTTCCCACCTTGTCCTCACCTCTGCCAGTGTCTAGTAACTATAGCTCTATTATCTCTCTTGGTGTCTCTGTCTTTTTAGCTGTAGACGAAAACCTTTCGTAGGCTCTCAGGCTTTGTGGTTCGCTTCGAGTGCGCTATTTTCCTTCTCGCTGTTAGCATCGCTCCAGTGTCTGGTTAGATAAGGTCCACGTCTTTTTTTTTTTATTTCTTTTTTTTTTATCCCGTCTCGACAACATCGGCCATCTCCGCCTCTCGTTGTGATGTCAGCAGCCTACAAACTGTCTCTGATTGGACTGTTGAACACACGCAGCCAATCGGATGCTTGGGTATCCAGGTCTTTTGTGACAAAGGGGAGACTTTGTTGGTTTAGGGAGAGACATGGAGCAAGTCAAGTACAGTACGTAGTCCAGCCAGGTTTGGAAATGGGCTTTAGCTAAATGCTAGTGGATTTCAGCAGCAGCTTTAAAGTTTGCTCAACTACCCACTTAGAAATGTGACGAGTAGCAGGGGAATCACTGGGAAAGTTGAATAAAAGTTCAGTCCCAAGCCCTGATAGTAAAGAAACATGTAGGTTATCTTTGGTTTTTGTGTCCAGCCAAAAGTTATTCAGGAAAACAATAAAAGTGTGATCAACATGAACTCCCCCAGTGTCCTAAGCAGGGACTCCATCCTCAAAATCCTAAAGTACAGGTAACTTTAGCTTTTGGCTTCCAACTTAGACTCTTAATTAACAATTATTTGAATGGGTGTCCGTGCTTTGGCACCAAAAATAAGTTCTAATCACGGCTCTTTATTTCCAGGGACAGCTGTCGCACTGTTTCTAATCTGGTGGTGATGAATTGGCACTTCAGAAAGTGAAGCCATCACTGGGCGTGGCACTGATCCAGAATCAGATCATCATCATCACCCTGGATCTTAGAAACAATGAATCATATCAGGTCCGGACGATTCCTGATGCTTTGTAGTTACCTTCTCAGAATACAGAATGGGTTGGGCTTCGGTGTGAAGGACAGTGAAGTCAGTGCCGGGGTGTTTTTGTTTGTTATCGCCAGAATACCTGACTGAAAGCTGTTTGACTCGGCCTGACCACCTTTCTCGCTTCAAACTAAATCTACATCTTGTGTCGTCCCCGGTCCGTTATTAGCTTATCATTCCATTATGATATCATTATCTTTTTTTTATTAGTTTTTCTAAAACTCAAGAAGTCTCTGCATGGAATCCAGTCCTGCGTGTTTTGCGAGGAGATTGTCTGTCTGTGTGTCTCAAGTGGTTTTTCAAAACGGTCAAATGTTCGTGGGATAGAGAGCGCGTGGAGACTCCTGTGGTTTTTCCGGGGTCTCATAAATGTCACTGGCGCGTCTCCTTCGCGTCGATGTAAGTGCCAGTAATTATCACAGATTTATCATGTAGGTGATCTTGTTACGGTATTTATCCAAGGAGGGGTTTGGCCGAGCATGCAGGCTCTTTTTTCGGCAACTCCCTTTCTCAAATTCAGACGCTTTCTCACATTTAGAGTCGGGGAGTTTCCCAGGACAACCACTGTTTTTTTTTGTGTTTTTTTTTTTTTTTCCCCCGTTTTTTTTGGGATCAGACCAGGCTACGTTTCTCTCAACTTTAAAAGCTGCTACCACCTCTCTGCATTGTTGTAGCATGAATCTAGGTGGAGAAGGATACACGGATAAACGTCGATGTCATATTAAAATGTCCGTTCTCTGCTAAGTGTATCGAGCATTCGGAGAGCAGACTCCTCTCTGGCGAGCCATCTCTCTCTCTTTCTGGGGTCGGTGAGTGCATGGTTGTATCGTTGTCGATGTTTGTTGTCCTTTGTTTTTTCTTTTTTTTTTTTTTTTTTTTTCCAAAAAGCATGATATGACAGTGATGGTGATAATGAAGATAAAATCCCTCCTCTTGTTGTCCATGGTTTTTTGAACTCGTCTCGTCAGGCGCACCGGACAAGGTGAAGGGGCGAGATGGATCAAACTTTCTTGACCAATCATTTTGCCGTCCGACGACAGGGACCGAATCTGACTGATGTTTGTGCTGTCGATAAACGAGCCACTGTAGCAAAAAAAAAAAAACAAAAAAAAAAAAAAAAAAACACAGAGCGCCAAACATTTTGTGTTACTTCTCCCAAAGATGTCACATTTGTTACTTGCAGCACAGATCTGTCCTTCGGGTTCTCCACTGTTGCGGCGCCATCTGCGGGTCGCTGTGCGCGTCGCAGCCGTGGCCGTCGAGTCAAAAAAAAAACAAAAAACCCCATAAAACGAACAAAACAAAGAGAGAGGCTGTTTAACGATTACATTTCGTCGGTGTGTTGAATCAAAGATCTCTTGTGCACGTTCTGTTTTTTCTACATCTGTGTTTTTTGGTAAGAACCCTCGGATTGCTGCCTCACTATTCTGTATATAAAGAAACATATTCACACTCACAACACAGAGCTTAAACACATACTCTCATAATCTGCAACTGCATTATTTTTCATTTACTCTTTATTTTTCTGAACGTGAAAGATATTAGCGTTATTACAGCAGTATATAGGTATGATTACTCCTCAGTGGGGACGGGCTAAACAGACAGACGATGCAGATTTCGAGGGCTGCAGACCTCCCTGTACATCAGGATCAGCCATGAATTCTCAATGATGCCAAATGTTTTTTGAGCAGAGTACAACCTTTTAATCCGTCTCTCTCGCTCCTCTGTCTCCTCCTCCCATCTCTTTGTACATTTTTTTTCTATTTATTTAAAGCAGAAATATATGGATTGTATCAAGCATGGAAAGGCAAACAATTGTTACAGTTGACAAAAAGAAAACTCAAAAAAAAAAAAAAAAAAAAAAAATCACAGGCTTTTATTTTACAGCAGTATATTTGATTATTCTAGGGATCTGTTTTCTCTCTCTCTTTTTTTTTTTTTTTGGAAGAAATAAAAAGTCATTTTCCATTCCTAAACCATTCGTCTGTTTTTCTTGACAATTGCTGAAGGAACCGCAGCCGACTCGCTACTCAAACCGCCAAGAAAGTCTCAAACATTTAAAATGTACTTTAAAGTCTCAGGTGATGAAAATTCAGGACCTTGAAATGTCAAACGGTTTATCTTCTTATTTTTAATTGCAGCACCAGAGGGCCTTAGAATATGTTGTTTTTTTAATTCGGCCTCCTTTTCTAGTGAGATCTCTAAATATGTAGTTGTATATTTTACTACAAAATTAGTTTTGAATTTTACTGCGATGGGCAGATGTTCATTTTTAAGTTAAAACAAACCAATCGTCTTCTGGCTTCTCCCAAACGGGGTCACAAGACCAATCAAGTTGAACTTTATTATAATTAGAGAATTCATTTGGTTGTATTAAAAAAAATAAAAAAAAAAATAATAATAATTAATAAATACACAAAGTAATTGACCATCATTTAAAGGAACAATACCACTCATAAATAAAAAAAAAAATTATTTTAATAAAATAATTACAAAACCACAAACCAATTCTCTGTGTAAAGTGTTGACGTTTCCTCTTTGAACTCTGGGAAATAGGCTTCTTAGCTTTCTTGCAAAGAGTATTATTATTACTGGTCCTTTAAGTTTAACATGCAGTATATTTGTGGTCCTTTTGAATCATTTTAAGTAAAGTTTGCTGTTAAAATTAGTTATATACAATTTTTTTTTTTCTGTTACCATCGGTTTTAATAAAAAGAAAAAACAGTAAACATATTTGCAGTTATCAAAAATATCGGTCGCTTGTTTATGGTTTGGTTTGTTATTCAAATTTGACTAATACTGTAGTAGACGGGAGTAATATTTATAGCCTTTAAATCATGCAACTGAGCGTGTTTATCAGTAATGAAGGCGAACATGTAGCAGAAAGGTGTTTTATAAGCTGGATTTTTGTGTTTTTGTTACTAAATATCCATCATTCCAGGCACAGGAAGAAGAAAGAAAAAAAAAAAAGAAATTGCGACACTGCGGCTGGTTGGACAATAAATGATTCACTAAAGACAAAACACTGCTGTTTGTCAGCCCGAGTGTGTTTTGAGTGATACATTTCCTACGAAGAACCATTTCATCAAAAAATCCTAAAATGCGACCAAATCCATCACCCGTGGCATCTGTGAGCCTCTGGATGTGATGCTGGAACAAATGTACACAAACAGTTTCATTATTCAGAGCTCGGTGGGAGTCGGGAGGAGGGGACTTGCTTTTTTTTGTTTTTTAATCCCTCACCATGGGAGCGCTGTTGTCGTCGCTGGAGCACAATCAGACCAGGCTGGTGGAAGCGTTTTAGGTTAACATGTCACAACAAGCAGGGATATGCAAGTGTGTGTGTGTGTGTGTGTGTCTATATGTATATATACGTGTGTGTGTGTGCAGAAACAGGAAAACCGTAACTACGCACTGCGATTGCATGTTTTGCATGTTTTAGTTTGAAGTTTTCCAATCGTTGAGGTGTTACTGAAGTGTAGTCTTGTCGGCGTGGCCAAAAGTATGTGGACACCAACCCCAACCAGCTCTTTTTGGGATGAACTGTGAGTCAGCAGTCCAGGTTCCTAAATCTTGTGGAAAGCCGCTCCAGCAGCGTATTAATGCCCATTGTTTCCAAATCATGTCTCGGAACAATCTCATATATTGTTGCATCTGTGTCTTATTGTTGCAACATATTTCAGCTCTGGGGCCATAATCTTTAGGCTTTATTCGGTACATGTTGGCGCTGCAAATACAAAATGTTTTAACAGGTCTAAACGACACGGGCTGCTTTTCCTGAGAAAGTCGGCCCGTGCTTTGTCCCGACTCCGCTGGATCTACTAAGAGAAAGTGACAGAAATCCAGAAGCTGTCGGCCCTACTGTGGCGGCTGTCGGGCCACAGCTTGTGACAGCCGACGCTCACCAGGAGGAATGTCAACCCCCACCTTCAGATAAGTTTTGACAGCTGTAAATTGAGAGAGAGGAGGGAGCTGCTATTTTTGTCTTTCATTCAGCCAGGCAGAGAGAGAGAGACTCCCCTCTTTCTTTCTGCTCTCTGGACCTCTTCTCTGCCTCGCCAGAGAAAATTCTGGAAGTCCGACCACAGTGCTAAGACAGAGAGAGAGACCTCCAGGTTGGAGGAACATATCTGACCAGAGTGAAGAAGAAGACATCCCAGAAAAGCCAACATGGCTCTGCTCTGCTACAACAAAGGCTGTGGTCTGAAGTACGAGGCTGCGAAGAACAAGGACGGTGAGATCCTGCTTTGTTTGTTTGTTTCCTACTTTTTAATTCAAATATGTTGACCATCGAGGACGTGAAGCCTCGGTGGGACAGTCTGTAAAGTGAAATTAAGCATGTTGGCATGTTTTTACAGTGTTGGCAGGTGCTGGTTTGCTCAGATTTTCTTAGATGAGGTTCAATTCACAAATGTTTGTAACATGAGCTAAAAAAATAAATAAAATAAAGCACAATCCAACCCTGTAACAGTTCATAAAAATCCATCACGTGCGAGCTGAAATGAAGAATATTGAACAAAGTGACCAGTTTATTCAGACTTTCCAAACCACTACTTTACTCTGAGGCTGGGTTTAAGTCGGCTCTTATTTTGAAAGAATGCTCCTGCGACCAGATGTATTGTTCATATGTCTGAATACACAAATTCATGTTAAAAGTTGGGTTTAAGTTTAACAAATCATTCCTGAAACACACAACGTATCCAGTGCACGTGAGCAGGAAGCAGTTTGAGTCTTCAAACAGACTTTTTTTTTTTGCGCGACAGGTGAAGGAAGCTAGATTTCGCTTCTGGATTTACTTGCCAAAGCCGGATAAACCCAAGTGTTGGTCCGTATGACGTCAGAGACGACGCGTCCTTATCGTCATATATGCTCCAGAATGTAGAGGGGACACGTGTCTCTGGGAGCCTGAGAGCACTGTCTTTCTAGCAACCCGCTTCCTTTTATGGGACGCTCCCCCTCAACTCTAGCGACCCCTATGAACAGCTGGCATACCCTGCTGACTGTGTGTGTGTGTGTGTCTGTGTGTGTGTGTGTGTGTCTAAATACAGACTAATTCTTTCTTTTTCCTCCCAAAAAGATTCCTGCGTCTTCCATCCAGGTGTCCCCATTTTCCACGATGCTCTGAAGGTAAAACTTATACGTAAATAAAAAGATAATTAAAAAAAAAACACACTTTTATTCAGCGAGGGGGGGAGAAACAAATCACATGTTTGTGTTCTGCGTGTCCTCCAGGGTTGGTCCTGCTGTAAGAAAAGGACAACGGACTTTTCGGAGTTTCTCTCCATTAAGGTAAAAGTTCACAAAGAGAGCGTCTTGGAATTTTCTGATTCCTGTAATTAAAATTAGCACCACCTTTTACCAGCTGCAACATTAAAATGATGCTTTCAATATCAATGCATCGAGAATTTTGTGCAATAACACATTTCAATGTTTATCCAAAGTTAAAAAACGAGGGATTTTTATCTGCAATTACTTACATAGGAAGGAAGTGCAGCGAGCTGGAGCTTCTGATGTTTCCCTCCGTGCAGCGTGATACAGGACGCGGTTACTAAAATGAAGTTCCAACGAGAAATAATATGTGAAGACGCTCTTGTTGTCAAACGCAGGGCTGCACCCGCGGGCGCCACAGCGACGAGAAGCCCCAGGAGCCTCTGCGGCCGGAGGTGTCGTCAGATAAGGGCGAGATTAAACACACCAACTGCCAAGAGATAATCTACCAGGGACCCAAGTCTGCTGAGACGCTGCAGAAAGAGAGGCCGAGGTGTGTGATTCCTCTTTTTCTCATTTGCATAAGATAACTGGAATGTGTCTTTTTCTATACATCGCATACATGCAGCTGCTTCTTCATTCACAGAGGTCAGCAAGAGGTCGCCGGGGATGAATAATTTATTGGATAACCATCATGCATTAGTCCTGCACGTTCATTTCCCCGCCATCCACTTCTTGTGTTAATGTGTGTGTGTGTGTGTGTGTGTGTGTGTGTGTGTGTGTGTGTGTGTGTGTGTGCAGTTCAGACGAGCTCAGGACCAAGCTGCCCCACAAAGTGTCTGCATCGCTGGTGCAGGTGCTGGAGAAACTGGACATCAGCAAGAAAGCTGAGAAAGAGAAGAAAGGTGAGTGTGTGTGTGTGTGTTGTGTGTGTGTGTGTGTGTCTGTGTTGTGTGTCTGTGTTGTGTGTGTGTGTGTTAGACAGGCTTTCAGATATAAAACAACCTTATTAACCTTATTTTCTGCTGGACCTGAGCACATCTCTTGACACTTGTAAGTCGATTCTGACTGTAAATAGAGTCCAGAGAAAAATATTATTTTAAAAAAAAAATAAAAAAAAAAATTGAGAGAATCTTAATTTAATTTATAAAATGACATTTGTAAAGTGTCTTGAAAAGAGACTAGAAAAGAAAAATCAAGAAATGTTTTAACTTTATAGAAGAAAATCCTTGAAACAAGTTGATTTGAAAACTTATAATTATAGTATAGTGTATATATATAGTATATAGTGAAAACTTGTATTTATATATAAATAGACTTAAAAAAGTAAAAATAATCTGCCAGTGCAGGGTAAAGATGTAAACCCGCTACAAATCACCTTGTTGAGTGTCCGTATCTTGAAACAATACAAATAAGATAAGATATTTTACATTACTTGTGTATAATTAAACTTTTTTTTTTGTGTGTATTTCTGCTCGTATGCATGTTTTGATTGCTTACACACGTGCAATATTTAGCACGAAGTGTAAGTTAAATATATAATTCAACAAAAGAAAAAGAGAAAGTGTCACCTTCAAGACATTTCTGTGTAGAATTGGGGCCAAAAACCCTTATTTTGAAGTGAAAAAACAAATAGATTTTGCACTGTGTTGTTCACTTGTTTTTTGGGAAAGTACAACTCGAAGTGACTTGAAAAGAAAGACGCGACACACTCCTGTTCCCTGATCTCACCTCTTCTCGTCTTTCTCCTCCGACAGAGAGTCAGACGGTGATGTCCGGGACCCGCTGCAAGAACGCAGGATGCAAAACAGTGAGTGTCTCTTAATCACACGCACACACACACACACACACACACACACATCATCCTTCCTGTACTTCAGTGTCTAAAGCTTAGTAAAAGCTCCATCTAGTGGACAAGGCAGGTAACAACACGTGTTACTATACTTTCTGTCACTTTCTCCCAAAATCCTTAGGACTTCAGTGGCGGCACATAAATAATTCCATTTCTGAGATTGTTGTACTTAGAAAATGATCATATTATAAAATATTTCCACCTCAAATCAGCTGCAACATTCACTTGCTGCTCACTCGTTAATACATTATAATATAACACAAAGTGCTAAATAGTTTCAGCCTCATGGTTCAATTTACTCTTAATATTAATTCAAATATTAGAGACTTTTACTTGTAATAGTGTTTTAACATTGTAGTATTGCTTCTCCATCTAATATCTAAACATTTATTCCAGCACTGCATGACTTAGTGCGTACATTTAATTTGAAAGAATGTAGAGGGAGGTCCAAAATGTTTTTAAATTAAAAATATAAATACATTTATATCTGAAGTATTTCTTCAAGTTACAAGAAACACAATTCGGTATATTTTTGTGTTTTAAAAACTGAATCAGGAAATCTTTGAGATAAAATAATCAAAAGTGTTCTGACTCGGGCAGAAAATATTTTCCCCTTTTCTCTTGTTCCTAATGTTCCACATTATCGATCATCAGCGCCGCGTTTGTGTGTTCAGGCATATCAAGGCCCGGAGACGGACGCGGAGGTCTGCACCCACCACCCCGGAGCCCCCGTCTTCCACGAGGGGTGAGACGCACAGACACACTGCTGCATGTTTCCACGTCTCCACTCCGGATATCACACAATGCATTACGCACAATCTACCATCTGTATTTGAATAACTCTCTTTTCAAAACCATAATTAGAACGTTTGTACGAAGAAGAAATGTAAGCGAAACAAAAACCATAAAAAGAGGAAGATCAGTACTTAAAAAAATAAATAAATTAGAAGTCATTTAATTGCATGAAGTATATGAGCTCTTATATCTCTTTATTTTCTCAGGTGAAACTGTATCATTGTGTGAATATTGGTCAGTTTTGTTGCAAACTGTGTTTCAAACCTTTTGACATTTTTGTTTTTTTGTTCAGGTATAAGTACTGGAACTGCTGCTGCTTGAAGACAATAGACTTCAACGCTTTCCTGGACCAGAAGGGCTGCGCCGTGGGGAACCACCGCTGGGTCCCAAAGCAGGTCCGTGCACCACCTGGGAGGGAACAACACACAAGCCTTTCATTGTACTTGATGCTAAGCTAAAGCTAACACAGGTTAATGCAACAACATTCAGTTGTTGAAGCTCGTCTCTTATACTGTAATGAGGTTACTGATCATTGTTTACGCTTTCGCTCCGGTTCTTCTAAAAGCAATAATTATCAAGAGTCAATATATTTATATATATATATATACTATATTGTTTCGTGACGAGCCTCTGCATTGTGTGTGTTTACAGGACAAGAAGAAGGTGGCGTGTCGATACGACTGGCACCAGACGGGAAACAATGTTGTCGTAACGATTTACGCCAAGAACGCCAACGCAGACATTTCCTGCATAGAAGCCAACCGCACAGTGGTGTGTTTTACACACACACTCACACACATCCATAAGTACATTTACTCGAGTGCTGTACTTTTCACTTAACTGTGTATATGCACATATATACACTGACTCAATATAGAACCAGGCAATACAGTCAGCTTTCAAATGCCAACATTAATCTCCTTTTTTTATTTCCTGCAGCTCTCATGTCAAATCCAGTTTGAGAACGACAAGATTTTCAATAAAGAATTCCGCTTCTGGGGCGTAAGTACCTGCTGAATCCACCTGTCGCTGATCCCTCAGGCCGACTTAGTTTGAATATCAAGCTAAATTTCATGACGTCTTCTACATAAAAGGCTTTTCTTCGATTTCTCTTACCTTCAGGTGGTCGATGTGGCGCAAAGCTCGGTCAACATGGTCCCGTCCAAAGTGGAGGTCACCCTCCGCAAGGCCGACCAGGTGGCCTGGGGAAAACTGGAGGACCCCAACTACAAGCCCGAGCCCGAGCCCGTAGAGGACTCCAGCGCCGAAGCCACGGAGACGCAGCAGCCCGACTACGAGATCGACGACGACGACATCAGCGACTCGGACGAGGAGTGGGCGTACGACACGAAGGAGAATAAAACGCAAGAGCAGAAGGACGAGAAGAAGAAAGACGAAGACACGCAAAACTTAAAGAGGAAGGAGGTGGAGGAGGAGATGAAGAAGGCGATGGAGGAGAGAAACAGGGCGGAGGAGGAGAGGAAGAAGCTGGAGGAGCAGAGAAGGCAGGAGGAAGGCGGAGGATACGAAGACATGCCAGAACTCGAGTGACAAAGTGAGGATTTGCATTAAAAATGTTTATTTCTGAAATAATTAGACTTTTGACGGTTTAACTTTGGAGCCGACAAACGCACTGAATCCTTTATATTTTTTAAATGTACTCAACTGGATGCAACTTCTGTAAAAAGAAATAAAGATTTCTGTTTCCATGTACAAATGTCTGGTCTTAAACATCATTTCACACCTAACCAAGTTAAACATTTAAAAAGCCAAATGTGCACATGGTCATGAGTTCTCACAACTTACTATGTTAGGACTTTTACTTTTTATTAGATACTAGACTAGGACTTTTTTTTAATTTTGTTCGACTTACTCTACCATTACTTAGGAGACGAGGACTTTTTTTCTTTTCTCAACTGACTACACTAGGATTTTTTTTTGATACTAGACTTTTTCTCAACTTACTCTACCATTACTTACTAGACTACGACTTTTTTTCGTAGACTTCGATGACTTTTTTAACTTACCATTACTTTTTTTTTTTTCGACTGACTACCATGACTTAGGACTACCTAGACTAGGATTTCTTTCTTTTTTGACATACTGTACCATGACCTTTTTTCTACTTACTCTACCATTACTTTTTATTTCGACATACTACTGTATACTAGGACTTTTTTTCAACTGACTATTACTTTTTTTTATTTTGTTTGACTTACTCTACATTGACTTTTTCTCAACTGACTACATTTCTACCATGACACTTTATTTTTTTCAACTTACTCTACCATGACTTTTATTTTTTTTTTTACATACTATACTAGGACTTTCTTTCAACTTAGTCTACCGTGACTTTTATTTTGTTCGACTTACTTTTTTTTAAATTTATTTTTTTTAGACTAACTACAATGACTTACTATACTAGGACTTTTTTTCTGACTTACTTTTTTATATTGTTTGACTTACTCTACCATTACTTACTATACTAGGACCTTTTTTTCTACTTACTCTACAATTACTTTTTTTTATTTTGTTCAACTGACTACTAGGATTTTTTTTTTTTTTAACTATACTAGGACTTTTTTTCTTTTTCTCAGCTGACTCTTACTTTTTACTCTACCATTACTTATGTTCTTATTTTATTTTTTTCGACTGACTCTACCATGACTTACTATACTAGGACTTTAAAATACAGAAAGTGATAAATTGCTGCCTGCTCCTGCAGCGTCCGGTCTTGAACTCCAGATCACTTCATCACTTTTTATTACTTTCACTTACTATTTTACAAACTGTTTTCACCTCTGTATGTATATATATATTTATCCATTTATACTTGGGATAAGAAATTATAAGTGATAAGAAAATTTAAATTTGAAACTTGACTTGTTTTCATTTTTTTCAACATACTATACTGTAGTTTTTTCACTTTTCTCGACACTATAATTAACTTTTTTCCAACATACTGTTGTTTTTTTCATTTTTCAACACACTATACTATGTCGTTTTTTCACTTTTCCCGACAAACTATACTGTAGTTTTTTCACTTTTTTTGAAATTTGAAACTTGACTCGTTTTTCATTTTTTTCGACATACTATATACTATGTAATTTTTTTATTTTATTTGACATACTATGGTGTTTTTTTTCACTTTTTTTTGACATACTACACCAAGACGTTTTAATTTTTTTGCCATTTTTTCAAAATTCTATGACATTTTTCAAACATTGCTCTGAAAGTCATAGAATACTATCTTGAAAAAGGCATAATATAGTATATAGAGAAAAAAAGAGTAGTATGTCGAAAAAAGTTATAATATTGTATGTAATAAATGTCGAAGTCATAATACATCATTTTGAAAAAAAGTTTAAAAAGTTAAGTGTAATATTCTTAAAAGTGATAGTATAGTACGTGCAAAAAAAGTAGAATAGTATGACAAAAACCATAAAAAAATCATTGTATGCATTATATATAGTATAGTATGACATAAAAAGTCATTGTAAAATATGTGATATAAAGTTAATGTATAATATGCCATAAACATGTCATGATTGAATCAAGCAAATTGAATGTTCATTTGTGAATTACTATAATAACACTGGAGGTCCTTGGGTGAACATTTAAGGGGCTGATTCTCTTATAGTAACACGTAACGTCAACAAACACACACTAGATCCTTTATATTAATTAGAAATATGCTTCAAATCCTGAGTGTTTTCCTCGTAAAATGCGAATATACTGAACTGGATGCATCTTCCAAACAAGTAAAGACTGGTCTGTTTCCGTGTCTACATTTGTCCAATGTTTAAGGCTATGTCTAAAGACAAAAAAAACAACACACAGATTAATGGCTGGATCAATGCTATAAAGACTTGTTATCCATCACACGTCCCCTGCGTTTTAAGCCGAAAAATCAAGATTAATGATTCAATTAAAAGCCTAATGAGTCATTTGAGCATCCGCTGGTGTTATAGGCCGCCGCTGTAAACAAAACAGTTAGCCTTTAGCTTATGAGTCATACTGAAATTGTATTTTCACACATGGCTTTCATTTACGTAAGCCGATTGTTTATCTGGAAACCCCAACCTACACCGTCTTACTCACGGAGCAGATTTACTACAGGCACAGAACGGTTGACGGAGGATGTAGAGCAACAACCAGGAAAGATGGAGAAGCTCTCTTCACACCTCAGTTTGCTTCAAATTAAGTGAAATATACAATGAAACTGTTCCCTCAATATGTGAAATGATCATGAATACATCGAGACCAAAGGACAGCTTCACACCAGCTTCACACTTCAATAAGTCATTTAATCTCCAAAGGGTTGCGCTGACTTTGTCTTTGTTTACACACTGCACACGATAACACAATAAAACACCTCGCAACGTACAAGGTCGTGCAACATCTAGTCTGGCTTCCAGCATTGCGCGCACAGTCTCAATATATCAATATATAGGCTGTTCAGATCAGGGCGTGCGTTCACAAATGTTGTCTAAAGAATACTGTTGCACAAACACGGTGGGGTGTTTCCAGTCTGTGGGTTCTCAGCTGCTTGCAACTCCTTGAAAAGAGTTTCAGTCGAAAATGACATTTTTCCTGTATGAAAAAACACTCATAAAAAAATTATAAGTAAAAACAATGATGCTTTTAAAAGAAAAAAAAAAAAAAAAGGAGGATTAAATCCTTGGTTAAAAGACCATGAAACATTTAGGCAACACAATTTCTTTTTTTATCCCAAAAAATGGCTTCCACAAATCGGACACATTTTGCGTTTGTTTTCAGCACAACAAAGGCTTAAATAAAATCACAGGGTCAACTCTCAACAGATGTTACAATTTCAAAATTATACACAAAAAAGTTCACCCACACGTTGGCTGAATGTGACATCTCTGTTTTCGTGTAAACGATTCATTAGTAGTCTGTAACATCGCGAGAGAAGTCAAATAACTTTGGCTTGAAGTTTGAATAACCTTACTATTGGTGAACTTTTTACAATACTATTTCAATACCAATTGGTGTAACATCGGAAAGACACTTCAATGACATTGCTGTGGCAGTGGAACGACACACAATCACATGTAATAACGTTGTCGTTAAACCGCCGTGGGAGTAATTGTACAACCACGGATGTAATAAACATTTGCGTATACACCTCTATACATTTATCATTCGTCAACGTTTGGTTAGATATATTACATTTTATCAACACACTTTTGTCCGTATACATTTATCATAAATTAAAGATCTTTGTCATCAAATCAACTTTTAAAAAAAAAAAAAAAAAAAAAAAAAACTAAACACTTGTAAACACTCACAAATCTTAAACACACCCGCACACATGCACACAAATGTCTTTTTTTTTTTCCCCATTAAGTTTGCTTCTTCGTAAAGTGCAAGGCGAGATACAGTAAACTTTGAAATGTACGACATACGACTTTCGCACCTGAAGCTCACACACTCTCAAACACACCTCGTATGTCTCATAACCCACTGAACTCAGTACAAACTTGGCACGACACCACTAAAGCCTCTAAGGCGTAGAGCTGGCACACTATGGATACAGTAGCTGAACATGTACAGCGCCTCACAGCGACTCTGCCCCGTAGAGAAATGACCCTTCTCCGGTTTACAGCCTCGAAGTAATACATCACATTTTAGGAAATTCACTTTCTTTGCTGCCTTATAGAGAAGAACTACGTGGAATTCATCTCTGTCCGTTCAGTATGGAGTTCATGACATGTTTAGCCTCGCACATAGTTACAGCTGTGTCTTATCTACTGTGTGTGTGTATTAACATCTTTTCTTAAAGTAAATATTGTTTCACAAGCATTTGGCTTAAACATTGGAGATTTTCCAAGAAATCCTGCTGCACAGTAAAGTTGCTAAAAACAGTTCACTACAGATTCCTCAGAACTTCTGTGACGCTCATAAGACGCACGTCAATAAACACATTTTGTGATTCGCTGGAAGGCGTATTGTAGAACATTTAGCGACGCCTCCAGTGTTTTTCTCCTCGTCTGGGATCTCTTTACTGAGTGCACAGAGACGAACAAGACGCACATCTTCTCATCTGCAAATAAGCGACGTCCCAAAAAACGCAGGACCACTCGTATCAAGAGCTGCTCGAGGAACAAGCGAGCTGAAAGTCAGTATTGTGAGGGCGCTGCAGCCCGGCGGCGACTGTGAGGCGAGGGGAGGCTGAGTATCATGCAGGGACACGGCATCAGTTGGCTTTGATTATATGCACAGTGGCCAAGGAGTTTGTCAAAAGGGGGAAGCAGCAACGCCAGAGCAGCTTCACAGATTACCATTTGGAAAAAAAAAGATATACAAAAAAATAGATAATATATTTGTAATAATTATAATAATAATAATAATAATAGCTTTTAACCACAAACAAGGCAAACGCAAATATCCACTTATTCTTATTTTACATATACAATCAGGAGTATGGCAAAGTAGGAGCGAAGTAGCTCTAAGGTGGTGTCAATGTGTCCTTGATGCTTCCTCCTTCTGGAAACACCGTCGGCACACGGCGGCAAAGAAAAACCAAAAATCGGATTTAGAGTCATTTCATCTGGTGCTGCACCTCAAAATAGTTTTTTTTTTTTGATAAGAACTGAGCGATGTGCAGTCCTTCAAATCACCAGATGTTTTTCCAAAGCTCAACTCCAGGTGAAGTGACTCGTCATAAAGCAGAACCTCGGGCCACACAAGTCAGACAACAGCCTATTAAGAACGACTTTAGAACCACAACAGTAGAACCTTTGTGAAACCGTATATGATTTATCATTTAACATTATTCACAGGTTAATAAAAGTCCACACAAGTACATTCCTCAGTACATTTTTTTTTTTTTTTTTGCAACATTTAAGATATTCCCCAGTTCAGTAGACGACAAGGTTGAGATGTTTTAGTTTGTTCATTTTGTTGCCGTTTGAGTTCTCATGGCAGTAGCAACAAGAAATAAATACTCTTTCGAAAGTCTCGGCGGGAAAAAAAATAAATCAAAGTCTAAAGGCTGTTCATAAGTTCAGAAATAAAACGATTAAAGTTAGAGAGAAAATAATTAGAAGATTGTAACGACTTATGATAGATATAAAATAAGATGGCTGCACTCGACATGCAAGGAGAGCACCACGTAAACACATTTCTTTGTCAAAAAGACGGGAAAAAAAACAACGTGGAGAGCGCCTCCGTCCCACGCCTCCCTTGTTCTTGGTTGATTCGCTGCTGGCCACAGCGACTTCCAAACTCAAGCAGGTAAACAGAACCAAAAGCTGAACGCCGATGGTGAAGCAGTGCGGTGCAGAGCCGGGCCCCTTCAGAAACGCAAAAGAAGAAAGAGAGGAAACAAAACTCCTCCCTGCAAAACGGAGGATAAAGAAGCAGGGAGGAAATAGTGTAAAAGTTGGGAAGATGGTTTTCCTTTTCTTCCTCACACCTCTGTCAGGCCACTGGGTATCGCGGAGAACGGGAGGTGTGCTCCTAACCCCTGGTTGTCAGGGTAACGGGGGCGGGGGGGGGGCAGTATTAGGCACCTCATGCAGGACTTCAATTGCCCGAGGAATCTGCCTCACCAGCCCCACCTTTGATTTCCCAATTTCCTGCAGGAGAGAGAGAAAAACTAAATGAAAATGATGGCTGCTGCGGCCCGACTTTTTGAGGAGGAGGAAGAAAAGGAAGAAGAAGAAGAAGAAGAAGAGGAAGAAGTCATGTGCACAATGCCAGAGTAGGCATCGACATGTTTTATATTAGCCCACAAAGCCGGTTGAGGAAGTTTGGCACAGAACTGGAACTATGTGCAAAGGTTGTCTTTTTGCATGGAAAGGCAGATTTAATAATAATAATAATAATAATAACAACCGGCAAAACATGAGGGACTGTCTTTGTCTTTGTTTGTTGACAATTAATAAATAAATAAATATGCCAAAAAAGAAATGTGACAGATGCTGCAGCTGTGGTTTTGTATTTCAGCTCTTAAGTATTAAATTAAAGTGTCAAACACAATGATACTGTTTGGCAGCCGACGCAGAGCAAACGGAGCTCGATCAATTTTTGATTATTTTTCTTTGTCCTGTCGTCGTCTGGATTAAACACTTCTTTCATACAATATAAACTATGTAAATTTCACATTTATATCAATTTTGTATTACTGCTTAGTATCGAAACTCATACTTTTTTGTATGCAATTTAAAAAAAAATCTTTTTATCCTATTTTTATTTATTTTTTTAAAGTATGACTATTGATTGAGCACTAAGGGGGGGTCCACCTGGCTTCTAACCTCTGGTGCACGTATGTGTGTGTGTATACGTGGGAACAGAAAGAAGATGAAGGTGAGACTGAAGCTTTGAACCTGTGGGCTCTGTCCTGGTCTACCTGAGAGCGAGCTGTTGGACTTCTGCTTGTGGAGCTTCTCTCGGTCCTTCTTCACCTTGGGTATGATCTTCAGCTTCATGCTGCTGCTGCTCTTACTGCTGCCCCTCACCGAGTCCTAAAAACAAGCGTAGATCGAGTGGATTGTCAGAAAGGAGCAGACGGGCTGCGACTAGCTAGAACTGAGCGGCGGCGGCGATGACGCTGTGGCCCTCGGCTGTGATAATGCGAGGCGTTTCCCCTCGCGCACGTACAAACAGACTGCGTCCCTGCTCACCTCCTCGGAGCACTGCATGAGCGGACAGATCCAGTGGATGTCGTCCAGCTTGTGGAGCTCGGCGCTGAGGCTGTTCAGGGTCGAGCGAAGCTCCTCTTCCTCTGGAGACTCCGACTGTGGAGGAGATGAAACATTCATCAAGAGGTGATTTTATAAACTGCGATTTCTAGTGATAATGTGATAGTTGAGTTGGATACAAATGTACAATAGCTTGCCATTTTTATTTACATTTTTTTAAATCTGAAAAGGCAACATGCTAACATCCGCTCTGTTCTGCCAGCATCTGCATATGTTGTGCATTTTGACACCCTTGCGTATATTATGCAAATTCACAGATTTGTCAACAGTAAACCATCTGTTAACCTATAATTCTGTCAACAGTTGAGGGGTATCGCAAAGGATTTCAAAGTAAAAGCAATTTGCATATTGTGTTAAAGTCTAATTATTAGTTTCATGTGATAGTATCTCAATCAGTGAAAGTCTGAAAAGGTTAGAAACAAATGAGGAGCAGAGCTGGAAGTAGAATAAAAATGAGAGCATGTCCCCAGCATTGTTGTCTTTATATTTGCTCTTCTGCACAAAGGGACATTTCTAAAGCTATAGCAAACAAAAACGGAGCAAAGGCAATAAGTAGAGAGCAGAAGCTGAAACGTGAGACCCCGGGGCTCGTCTGGCTTCAGCAGAGACAAACAGACAGAGGAAGAGGAAGAGGAAGAGGATGGGCGAGAGAAGACGAGGATGAAATTGAAGAGTTGTACCAGTAGTTTTCCATCAAGCAGCATCCTGGTCTCAGCCTGGAGGACTTTACTGCTGTTGACGATCTCCACCGCCGTGCTGCGGCTGAGACACTGAAAATACAAATTAAGGACTTGATTTAAGTTTGTTTTTATAATTAAAGCCAAAGACAAAGAGAATAAAATGTGCAATATATGTCCTGAAGCTAAGGATGCAGATGATATACGTGTGTAGTTATTCTAGGTAGTTTAAAAGTAAGCAAATCACTCAAATATGAGAACAAGTCTTTTATAATGTTTCTTTTTGATGTATTATGTGTGCAACATATTGCAACAAAAACTGTAGGTTTTCTCTCCCATTTCTAAGTGTTTCATTATTGCACTTTGATATTTGATGCATGATTTTTCTGCAACAAGAAAAATCATCAATCATCAAGATTCAAGACTGTTAAAAACAATAAAGACACATCAGTGAAATCATTTTCAAAAAAGGATGTTTGAATGAACATCAACGTGCTCAGATGTAGATAAATAAGACGTTAAGAAATGAATAATTATATGACTATAGGGTACAGGAAAAAAACAGTAATATAAAACAATAATAAATAAATACTCATTTGAAATAATCCAACAAATGTATATAATCATCCCATTATATCTGCATTTTTTTCACAAATACAAAGACATTTTTATTTAATTCAAGCTGCTTTTATTAAACACTTTCCCAAAGGGGCTGTTTTTAAAAAAAAATCTTTGTCTGTAAATCAAGACAAACTATTTGGCAAGCACAGAGACTCTGCCCTATATAATAATAGAATGTTTTTTATAATGCCCTTTTCGCTTAATCTCGAACATTTTGGGTCTCTGTGTCCTTGAAGTCAGGTTAACAGGCTGTTAATTACTGTAAATAAATATATAATACGAAAAACTGACACAATGCTTCACTGTCACGTCAGCCATCTGTCCGTCCCTCTGCCCCTCTCCACCAGCTAAGTGTCGTACCTCAGGGCTGGACAGTTTGGCCTCGGTGAGCACCAGGGCGGTGGCGTTGACGGCGTGAGCCAGCTCTTGCTCCACCAGCTTGTGGGTCTTGGCTGCTTCGCGGATTCTGCGGGAAGGACGAGGGAGGAAATCAAGGACTTGAAAGAGCTGTAATTATTATTTCGACAAGCTGAAAAGGAACAATTATAGTGATTACTCCAGCAAGTTGACGGGACAAAAGCTCCCATTTTAAAAGGTTTTTTTTGGGGGGGAGTTTTTCCTTATCCGAGGACAGAGGGTGACTGTGAAGCTCGTGAGGCACATTGGTGATTTGTGATATTGGGCTATATAAATAGACTATACTGCAAATTGACTTGAGTCCCACCTTTGAGTTCAATTTGTAGATATTTGGATTTGAAAGTATGCCAAGATGTTGACCAGTAAATCACGAAACTTAAAGATTCAATTAAGAAAATCTCTGTTTTTCACTTATCTCCATTTGAGGAGCGTCAGAATTACCCAGTAGCTCGTGAATGCGTCTCCATCCGCCATCCAAACATCTCCACTTTCACTCTCAAATTGCTCTGGGGAAACTGTTTTACGGATGTAATTCTTCTCCAGTTGGCAGTTTCAGAAAGAGCACACCTTTTATCGTGCTCTCATATCCTCCATATAAAATCCCCTATATGACCGTTTCTCAGCTTCCCGAGATAAGTTACGTAAATGTAATTAAAATATCTACCATCCTGAAAGGGGAATTTAGTTTTGAGAAGAACATAATAAACCGGACAAACTGAGAAGACCTCAGAGGGGACACAAATGGTTTATAAGTGTGAAAAAGAGAAATAAAATGGCTCATCAGTGCAGCGGAGAAACATAGCAAATAAACGAGCTGATTGCAGAGGGACAAACGAATCCCAAAATGTAGAGGAAACTCCCCCGTGACCCACAGAAACACACACAGGACGGTTGCTGATCAGCCAAACACACAGTCAAAAGTCTTTATTATGACGCGTGCATCATAGTAATCTCTGGCGGTGTTATAATATATTTCTGTATTACTGTTTCAGACAAAGTTCTTGCTTAACAGACGTCTTATTGACGGGTGCCGATGAAGTACTTCTTACTTGTTGATGAGCGTGTCGGCCACGATGCCCAGCTGCTGCACCTGAGTACACTCCTCCTCCGTCAGGTACTCCATGGACTGCTGAGAGTTAAGGCGGGGCCTGCCACGGTAGCTGTCAATCTTCCTCTTGTCCTCCCATGACTTCAGCGTGCTCTCGAACGCCTGGCGGGCACACACAAGACGAGCGCGTCGCGTAAACATTTTTCCGTTTGAAATGAAACGGGACTGTCACCATTGGACTGAATAAAAGCCACGTTTAGTTCTTCTCTCTCTGCGGCACTTTAGGAGGGAAACCATGGAAACAAACTGCCCAAATGTGCCCGGCTCAAGAGAGCTCTGAGGCTTTGAGCAGCGCGGAGAGAGAACAAACACAGCGGGTACGAGTTTGAGTTAAGAAATCCCGAAATAGAAAAAGTCAACAACATGGGCAGAGAGCTGAAGCTAAAGAGTGGATATTCTGCCATATTTATGAAAGGAAGAGTATTTCAAGCCAATACTGGTGTTTTCCATATGCAAATAATAGAGAAATACGTGAACGTGAGAGCTGCAAAGATTTAGTAAAATCGGCAGAAAAGTAAATCAACTATTTTGATAATCGATGAGGAAATGAAGTAATTTTTCATGCAAAAATGGCAGAAAATGCTGTTTTCAGCCTCTCAAATAAGGAGATTTTCTGTTTTTCTCCATTTTATATCATATTAAAGTGAATCCCCTCGGACTGGGACGCACATTTTTCATTATTTTCTGGCATTTCTATAAACCAAACGTTTAAATCCATAATGAAAATCATCATTACTTGCGAGCCGTAAATTCAGCAGCATACAGAACACACACATTTTTGTACTGTAAAAAATAAAGCTAGGTTTTGTGTAACAAGAATCGTGTGTACAACTGGAATATATAAAAGATAATTCAGATTGGAACGGGACATTACTCTGTCTCTGGTGAGCATCTGTGCTCGGTTCTTGTGGACGATCTCCACGATGCCAGGCGGCTGGATCCAGGCCTCTCCGTCCACCTGCACAGGAACCCCCTCCTCCCCGAGGATGGTGATCTTCACCTGGCGGCACTGAGACGCAACAGAGCAGAAAACACCGCAGCTGTCAGATCAGACATCTTGTTCTTTTTTTTTTTTTTTTTTTTTTCCTTTCACGGAGAGAGAGTGCTTTTTTTCAAACTGCTCGTCCCTGCTTGACCTCCTCCGTCCTCTGCTGCCGACATTGAGCGTTTCATGTGATCCTGTACAACCTGCACCTTTAAAAGTTAGAAAGACACACACAGCAGAAACACTTTGTCCTTGTGACTGAAAGGAGATGGAGAGTTTCTCTTTTATTTCAACCAAAGCGTCGGCTAACGGGACAGAAGAACGTCTAATAATGTCATTAAAATGCACGTTACAGCTTTGAGACTGCAGCTGTGAATATAAGAAGGTGTGTCCGTTACCTGTGCAATGCGGTGGTGCTGCAGGTTGATGACTCTGGACATGGCCATCTGCATGCTGCCAAACACCGCCACCACCTCCAGCTTCTTATCATCGAATGACGGAGCGCCAAAGTTCTGAAGGTGAGAGCGAAAAAAACAACACGCGACTTTCAAACCTCTCCGTTCAAATTCACCGGATTCACTGCAGTTTCGTGAAGCAACGCACGCGGCACAATCTCCTCGAACGCTCACATTATCCTCCTTGGTGCCTCCCCAGAAGTTGATTCCGCCTGCGTAGCTGGGGATGTTGAGCACGGCCAAACCCTGCAGACTCGGCAGAGACATGGGAACACCGTCACACTGGAGAGAGAGAGGAGGGGGCGTTTAAAAACACGAGGAACAGCTGATGGCATTTCCCTTCCCAACACAGGAGACGCCGCAGCGAGTCTGACCTCCAGCTGAACTCTCTGCTCCAGGTTCTTGTACGTCTTCTGGACCAGCTCTTTAGTCCCCAGCACTCCGTACCACATCATGTTCTTGGTGCGACTGCTGCACGGGGAGGACGAAACCAAATCAACACTGGAATTAAACTTTATTTGGGATCAACCTAAGCTGAGTCTATAGCACGTTACGACTTTGTTGTTGGCAACTGTAGTTTTTCAGTCACGTAGTTGGATGAAGTGCCCTGTAAACAGAGAAGAACGAGGCTTTTGTGCGTGTTCCTACCTGCATTTCTTAGGGTGTTCATCTCGCTTGTTGTTGAACTCGAGGGAAATCTTGGCGTCCAGGCCGATGCCGAAGTAGTTGTTCATCACACACTTCTCTGAGCATTGTCTAAAAAAAAAAAAAAAAGAGTACAGAAACAAATGTAGGCTGTGATAAGTGTGATAGTACATTAGTACGAAAGCACATTAGTCAGACACAGGTGGTGTGAGAAGGAATCAGACGTACAAAAGCATGCGAACAGACGAGCGCACACAAAGACTTACACGGTGTCCTCGCTGAAGGTGACAGTGTGCAGGCTCTCGGGCTTCTCGAGCACAATGGGGGAGGTGGGACTTAAGCTTCCTTGACCTGGGCAGAGGCACAATGGGTCACTTTCATAAAAAAGTGTCCGAAAATGGGGCAGAGTTTCCGTCTAAAATTGGAATTCTCGAAGTTTCTTTCGCCAAAATTAGAGTTAAGAGTTATTTGTACGTCTTCAAACCTTTTCTGACTAAATGCAGCAGTGAGATTTTTTTTTTCTGATGTTTTTCCAAAACGTACAAATGTGCATTTTTCAGTACCTCGTATCGGCGCAGAGTTCAAAACCAAAGGGACACTCACGTGGCTCAGCGTCCTTCAGCTCCTCGCTGTTTTCTCTTTTGATGGAGGACGAGGACGACATCCTCTGGACCTGCGTGTGTCGGTTCTGCTCGTCCACCACTGAAACAGCGATACAGCAGACAGGCGTGATTGTGTCAAAGCGATACCAGAAGAAGAAGAAAGGAGCACAATGAAGTTGTTATTGGACGTCCCGCTCACCTTTCTCCGCCTGTTCGATGATCTGCCTGAGGGCTTTCTTCAGGCTGTTGGCGCGGAGCATTAGCTGCTCCTTGGACCGGTACGTTTTACCCTCTGACCCCGACTCGCCGCCACTTTCCACGGGGCTCGAGTCGCCGCTCTCCTGGCTGGGCACCGAACCTGCTGGCACCACCTGGAGGCGACAGGGGAAAAGAAGAGGAAACATCCCCTTGTTGTTGTAATACTGGAAAGTAATATCTGTAAACTACATCCTGGAATATTCACATCATCAGATGTAAAACGATACTTGGTGCAAAGCTTAACTTTCGCTGCCTTTTCCACTTTTATTGAGGAGGAGACACGTTGAGGGCTGCGTTATTTATTTTAGAGCAGCGACAGTCTGTGAATAAAGGACTTCAAAAGGGAGCAGAGACTAAATGTTGTTCGCCGTTTTTGATTTTTAGCTCCTATGAGGAAACAGTTATAATTTTATTCAAGCAGGTTTTGCGTTGTGTTATCATTGTTATAAGGATAAGTGTTGGTAGTGTTATTACCTGAGCCTCCGCTTCCTCACTTAAGGCCTTGACGAGGGAATCAAGCTTCTCGTTCAGCAGTGAACACTGGGAGGAGACAGACGGGAAGATATTTTATTGTTTGTATGGCTCCCTCGCTCACTTCAAAGTCATATGAGGAGTGTTAATTGGGAGACAAAGTACACGGAAATCCAGGGCAGAAGTTCGTAAAAAAAATTCCATTTTGTGCGGCTCGAAACCAGCATTAAATCAATACCTATACAGCGCATGTAGGTCTTTTATTTGCAGAAGAAATAGGCAAATTTCAGCTCAGCAACCCAAACATATTCAACATATTCCATTTGCTATATTAGAGGACTAAAAACAATGTATGGGAATAAACTGGAAATATCTGGTCAGACTGTAATAAACTATATGATAAGTAGACTTCCATTCATTTGCCAAATAGTGTGAAGCGTGCCATGTGTTGAGTCAGCTGTCAAGTTAACTAATGGAGAAAGACACTTTGGATATTGCATCGCAGGCAGAGGTTGTAATTTTACTGAGTTCCTACTTAATGGGATGTTGGGAACTTAGTCGAATAAATGGGCATATTTTAAACCAAAACGCGCCAGAAGATCTAGTACTGCTTATTTATTATTTCCCCCTCAAAATATGTTCAATATTAAAAAAAATATGTGATTTTTTTTAATTTAAATTGTGCAATAATTCCAAAATTCCCAAGCTGAACATCCCTTGGAAATTTTCCAACCGTAGTTTCAACTTTTTAATATGAAATGGCAACACACACACACACACACACACACACACACACACACACACACACACACACACACACACACACACACACACACACACACACACTTTAAACTGGAGTCTTATGTGTCAAATGGTTGAAAGATATGAAAATATGAAAGGAAAAGTGACACTTGAGCATCAACACAACTGTTACGGCTCCCTCTCTGTTACACACACACACACCACACACACACACACACCTACACTGCCCACTTCATGTAGTGACTGTTATACAACCTCTTGCATCATGCAAACGATCACACACACACACACAACCGTTTACCTTCTTTGCCATGGCGTCCGCCTCCTCCTTGTTCTCCGTGGCTCTCTCGTACGCCTTCCCCACCTCCGCCACAAAATCATTCACCGTCCCACACAGGAACCTGACGGAGAGGTGGAGAGAGGGTGAAGGTCAACATGATTAACCTTAACACTGAAACACAATCTGCAGGGTAACATGTTTCAGATTCCTGATTCACGTGCAGCCACCGCGTTTGAAGTACTGCACACACACACGCACACACACACACGCACACGCACATGCACGCACGCGCTCTGGTTTCATCACCGCCTACCTGCCTGTCATACGTCGCCTCCACACAGTCCCTATTTACTCGCAGCTGTTACATTGCTGCTGTGTGACTCAGCAGGGAGGTTTCTCCAAACTCACACAGTCCTCGTGCATTTGGCAAATAATGGATCCTGTAAAAATGAACGTTGCTGCAGAAAAGCACATTCCTCATGTACGAGTCGTGTCCTCCTGTGCACAGTGTCACGGGGTTTTATTTCCAATTTAGATATATTGGACATTAGAGATGTACGACAGCACGTGCGCTCAGTCTGCGTCTGCTGAATATTTGCCGCCATTCTTAATATAACGACTCCAGATGCTTATGTAACTCAGACCCAGTCCCTGTCTTATCTTTATTTATTGTCAATTCCCATATTATATATTAATTAATACAGCAGAGAATTCACATCTGCCCGCCTGGTTTCTGCGTGCGATCGCTGCTACTTGCCTTCATCACCTCATCCAGGGAGGTTATGTTTTCAGAAGAGTGACCCTATTATGTCAATAACGTATCATTGTTAATGGTTAAAGCAAACCATTAGAGCTGACAGCAATCTGACTTTACTTAATGTCCCCTTAGCGTCTGGGCCGGCAAAACAACAAGTCATTTATTACAGTAAGCTGGATAATAGTTTACTGTAACATATATATATATATATATACGACATAAATCCCCAAAAACAGACGTATTTTTATTTGTAGTGAGCAAATCAACTCAACTGATGAAACAAATATCTAAGAGAAACGTGAGCTTGTGGATCCTGAATGAATCCAATTTTTATTCTAATGTTATTTCAATCTTGAACTTCCACCGTAAGATTTTAAAAATAAACATTTCAAAGCAGTTTCTTTGTCAGAAAACACAGTTTTTTTTTTTTTTTTTTTAGCTTCCGGTGAAAATGTGCTCCGAGCGCATCCTTAAGTCCCTGAAGTGTTTTAGATGTGCTGCAGGTCTCCACTACAATCAGCAGCGGTTTAAAAACACACACACACACACACACACACAGCGATGGAGAAAAGTGCTCTGTAATGACCGCTGGACTCTTCCCAGAGGAAGACTACTAATGTAGTAATGCACTGAGGACGACCCCTAAATACTGATTCATCTGTCTCTCTCACTTACAGCCGGGCAGCACTTACTGTCCCCTCCATGTGTGTGTTTGTGTGTCCTTAGGGAGCGAGGAAAATCAATACTTATTGACCAAACACTCACTTGCACCTTTTTGTCTCTCTCATCTCTCTTCTCCTTTTTCCCTCCTAACTTTATTCCCATCTCGACAGCCTTCCCCATCCTTCTCCTGCTTTCTACTTTTCTCCTGTCCCTGTTTTTTTTTTTTGAAGGCATTCGTGGCACGTACTTGGCAGAGGAAATGACGTCACTGTGTTTGTCGGAGTCCAGGATCTTGGCGAGGTGGGAGGCCACGGAGTCTGCATACTGAGCGATGTGGACCTGAGAGAGAAAGACAGACAGACTTTTTGTTTTTTTGATGTATGATGGCCATCAGCTGAAAACTCATAATCTTTAATGAGATTAAAATACAGTACAAGGTCAGATAAAGGGATTTAAAGCGACCCAAAACATATTGTCATATAGCTTAGTGCGGAAATCTATGTTGAATCTTATCCGCCCAAGAGGAAAAGGCCTCGAGCACAAAGCTGAGGCCTGGAATTATGATTTTGATAAACAGGACATACTTAGTCAAATATGTAGTATAAAATTAATTGAAAATTAAATGCACTTTGTCAATCAAATGCCTGATTTGTCTCTTAGATTATCTAGAAATATTTTACTGGTAGGCATTGTTTGTATGGTTTATGAGCAAAAACATGTTATTTTCCCGGTTCATAATATGTGTTGTTCATATTTTTCAGTCATGACTTCAAATTCAGCACCTTCACAACCAGGCAGGCTCAAAAAACAAAAAACATGAAAAAAAAAAGAACTCCCTTTTAACTAACTGACAAATGACTGATGAGACCCTTAAAGTCTTTAAACTGGAAGAAATCGATTGCTCATTTGGGAAATTTTACCTAAACTATCCACCGAAGTAATGAATGAATTAGTGTTGAGAAACTAGCCGTGCAGGTGCAGAATCACGCTGTAAATTAAAAACAGCATGGCCCTAAACTACCAGAAGTTGAGAAGGGAGTTGAGAAGCAGCTTTTAGCTTAAATTCAAAATACCGAGCTGCCCTTCGTAAATATCTACGCCACTCCCCGTGGTTCAGGCTGCCAGCTGCAAGGCTTGATTGATTCTCAGTGGATGTTTTCCCAAAATAATTTCTTGGAGCTCGGGAGATCCGGCTGCATGGGGCTAATTTATGGACACCATCTGTCAAAAAGCAGACAGCTTCCTGAAAGTAATTTACCTGCAGAGGAGAATCAAGGCTGTCGTCTTCTTTCACCGTCGGCGTGCGTTTGGCGGTGGTGGGCACCTCGTACGTCATCACACTCCACCTGAAAAGACACACAAAGACACAAACCCATGTCAATGTCAGGCACCAGGAAATACACTTTATTATCAGCTAATCAGATCGAGATACGAGGACAGGACACAGGGAATCCAAAAAAAAAAAAAAAATGCAGCCTTCACGTTTATCTGTGATTGAACCGCTGATAAAACTGCAAATCAACAAAAATCCATCTATAGTTAAAGTGAAGGACAAAGAAGTCTGGTAGCACCGGCAGCTTTTTATTTTACCAATCTGAATTATGTCCTTTTAATTAGTGCCTTGAAATGGACTTTGCATGGGGAACAAGTCTTCAAAAAGGGAAAACAAAGCAAGGCTGCACCAGCAAACTTGGTGAGATATTGTAGCTTGGTGAGAAGAAGCACTGCTAACCACGCTGTGCCCCCACCCCACCTCCCTCCACCCTCTCTCCCTCTGGTCTTACCGGTCCAGCATTTTGGTGGTGGCTCGCTCCAGCTTCTCCAGGATCTGCAGCAGCTGAGCGTCGTCGTCACAGAGGCCTCCCCAGCCCAGAACACGAGCCAGGTCGTTACCTGTGCCCAGAGGCAGCACGCCGAGCTGGCACTATAATGTAAAACAATACGTCGTCGGCCAAACGAATTCATTGTTTCCGATCCAATTATCCAACAGACATCAGCGCAGATCATGCACGTCTCTTCCATCTCAATCAGAAAGAGAGTCAGCGACTTGTGCACGTCAGACGCTACAGATTTGTCTGCACAATGTACACGAAATACAATGTACTAATTAACATTAAATCTTTATTCTCGGTTGTGCATTTTGTTTTTAAAGCATCACCAATTGTTTGTTTTGGTAATCATGAACACTAGTTGCAGTCCTGACTCTGCTGTTAAGGGTTATCAAATGAAACGTTGTCTTCTAAAGTTATAAATTGAATTAAAATATTCATTATTCATTATGCAGGCGTGCGTCTTCTGTGCCCACAGAAACAAACAAGTTATTGAAGCTTTAAGTTACATTGTGAGATTTGTCTTTTATCACTTTTGTCAAAATCCAGCAGATCGGTGATTGGGATACAGGACATGATAGAGACGATTATTAGTGATCAAATATTTGTTAAAGACAATATGTGTCAAAATACCATTCTGAACTGAAGTATTGTGGCGCTGCAGAGATGTCCCAGCCCACAAATCTCATTCTACAGAAGAACAGATCAGACCATGATCATTTTAATGTATGTTTTTAAATGAAAATACTGATGCAGAATCTATCAAAATGCAATCATGTGTTTTTCTCCCAAATCGTTCAGCTCCACCCCCACATTTCATCCTCAGGGACAAAACATATTTTCAAACCTTGAGGCATTAACTGGTTAACCGGACACGACCTGCTTTGACATGGCACTTATGTATCCAAATTAAAACCTCATTTAAAATTAAAACCATGTTATACGACATTCACTCGGATTAGATCCATGACATTAACTAATTGGTTGAGGTTTCTCGTCACTCCGGTCTTTCCCTGAACAATCTTTATCTATTTGTTCCTTTCTTTATTTCCATCTTTTATCTAATTCACGTCCTTTTTTAGCTTGAATATGGTCCAAATGTCCACAAAAGTCACTTATTTCAGGGTTGAGGACAACAACATCTCACGACATGACCACAGGTGGTTTGTTTTCTTGCTGCTTCCTCTTTCCCCATCACTGTTTACCACAGTTACCTTCATCATTACATCATCCCCTCCTCCTCCTCCTCTTCCTCCTTCTCACCTGTTTATGGAGGTTGAGTTTGTCCAGCTCTGAGAGCACCCAGCCCACGCTGCCGTCTCCTCCACACACCAGGATACGAAACGTCACAAACTTCTGGAAAAGGCGCAGGCTGCGGGGAGGAGAGAGTGGGATGGAATGGGTGGATGAGGAGAGGAAGAGGAGGCGGAGGAGGAGGAGGCGGAGGAGGAGGAGGAAGCCAAGCATAAAATGTTAAGAGGTACATGCATTAAACAAGTCGTAGCGAACTACAGACTCCCACTAGAGCAACAATAAAGCCTGTTAACAAGTCAATGCAAGACTTTCCTGCTACATTGGAGCTTAATATTTAATTAAACTGGTTCAAGTACCCGAGTTCTGGTCCTCCGTTCATCAGGTCAAAGACTTGAGCCGGGTTGAGGAGCTGCTTGAACTTGCGCAGGAACTTCACCCCCTGGTTGTCTCCGCTTTTGGAGTTGACGAGGACCAGCAGGGGACTGGAGCACGACGCTGAGGTGGCCTTCCAGAAGCCTGAAAACGGGAAACGTGAAGGAATAACAAGACGTTTTGAAATGAAAAGGTCGAGAACATTTCTCCGCTCTCAGACAAATGACATCACATGGTTCGTGTTGAGAAAGCTGGAGAACTGGGATCGTGTGAGTATTGTACATTTATGACGAGACACCTTCTTTGTCCAATTAGAATATCCAAAATATGCAAATTATTTTCTACTAAAACGTTTTGCTTAAGCATACTAAAATATAAGATATTAATTTAAGTAGTAGTAGTTTAGACAATTATTTGGATGCAGAGACGTGACATTGACCTTTAACTCTTTCTGCTGTCGCATAAAGGATTTACACCAGTGGAGGTGAAAGGTGACATTCCTTTGAGCATACTGTACGTGCAATATCATAAACAAAAGAGCCTGTGTGTGTGTGTGTGTGTGTGTGTGTGTGTGAGAGATATCTCACCATCTGAGTCGATGCTGTTAAGTGCAGTGGGAGGGATGATTGACACTCGATATTGACCCAAGGGACACACCTTCCCCATTTGTTCTTTACAGCTGTTGTGGACCTGCATGCGCACACAGACACACACACAGACACAGACACACACACACACACACACACACACACAGTCAGTGGTCTCCATAGTAATTCTGTATTTCAGTAGAAGCAGAAAGGTCATTATATCCCTCTGAAACCCACCAAATGTCAGTTCTGTAACCTTTTACAAATACCACTCTGATTCATTGTACGTGTGCCTGTGTTTCTGTGTACGTGTGTGCGCTGACGATTAGATTATTAGTGTGTTCATTTGCCCTAAACAAAGAGAAATGCAGCCTTTGCTAAGCAGAACTGTGAGAGAGTAAAGTTACATCTCTGTACCCGCTGGTGTCTTCATGGGCACCATGGAAATCACTGCATTTATAATACTGATGAGGTTTGATTTTAAATTCATGTAAAACTAAACCCAACAACACTGATTTGACAGTTTTGCGACAGGATTGGAGCCACAATCCATCCCACTTACGATGGCTTTGCACCACAGGCAGCGCCAGTCCTGCAGCCGCCGCACGCTGCCACAGTTCTTGTCACACACCACACACTTGGCACTGACCGGCAGGTTGCCTTCCAGCCACTGGTGGGGCATGAACACCTGGGGGAAAATATGCAAAAAAAAAGTACTGAGGACATGAGACATCAACTGTCCTGAGCCCAGGCTCATTTGACTGAAATCATCGTATGCAAAGATCTATGGAAAATCAAAAAACAATGTCTCATTAAGTGCCTGCTTTTCCAGGCTGGGTAATTTACTGTATAATGACAGTAGATTTAGTCATTTGAGAGGCATCTGATGTCTTTGGCAAACCATTTTAATTGCTAGTCAATTAAACTGAAGCATCTACACACACTCACCCCTTCCTCATCCTCAATAATGTCATTTCCTATGGAGGCCAGTGTGGTCCATTTGCAGTTGTTGGTGGAGCGAACTGCACAGCGCTTATGAGCCTTGAACTTACACACTGTGGACAAATAAATACATGTTGGACACAGTTAAACAAACAACCTTCGCAGTTGAAATTCCTAAAGGATATTTGTTTTCGGGGTTCAGATGTTGTTCTGCTGATACGAGCGAGGCGAGAAATGTTTCCAGGGATCACAGTTTGTGAAACATGTGAAGGAACCTGCTATAAACACACTTCTTTACCGTCAAAGTCACATGCTCTCAATGCTTTCTACAAGATTTTTGCTCAGAATATTGGTATTGGCCATCAATGTGTCTTCAAATGTGTGTGTGTGTGTGTGTGCGTGTGTGTGTGTGCCTATGTACCTTCGCAGGACAGGCCGTGGGAGGTGACGCCTGGCAGTGCCTCCCTGCAGACGTTGCAGAAGGTCGGTCTGGCGTGCGAGCAAGCGTACCAGTTGTGCATCCCAGAGAAATGCTCCATGTTGAATTGGCTGGCCTGGGGGGGGGGGGGGGGGGGGGGCAACGACATCAGCACTACATGTTAAACTGGCTGGGCTTCGGAGGACGAAGCACAGAAACAAACCATCAGAGTGCTACATCAGAATACGCAGCCTGGGGAAGGAGAGATACTGCAGGACGGGACGATGACTTTTTAAATTTCATGCTGAACTACACAGCCAGAGGAAGCATGGACGAGATAATGACATCAGCAGCACATAGTAAACGTCGTGGCCCTGAGACAATGATATCAATGCTACAGCTGACGGCAAAAGAGGTCCGTACAGGCAGCGTGCAAGCGTAAGCCTTAACGGATGGCAGAACACGACTGTGACATCAGTTCCTTTAAAAAAGGCTTCATAACTCAATGAAAATGTCAGATTAGAGGATCAGGATGTGGAGAAGATGCCATCCACGCGATGCCGAGGAACAACACAAGGAGCAGGAATAACGAGGCCAACGTGACGTAAATTAAAACCTAAAACGACAAACATTCAAAGCCAAAAAAAGAGAGAATTTCAGCTCAGCTAGGATGACAGCTTACAATCTCCAGCTCTCTTTATAGCCCATTAGAGCAGAGGGGTCTGATTTTATGAGCAACATTAATCTGCTGGCAAAGAGCTGGAATGAAAAGTACATAAGAGAAAAGAGAGGAGGAGGAGGAGGAGGAGGAGGAGGAGGAGGAGAGTGTTTTCCTCCAAGAAAGCAGAAAATGTGGACACTAAAAAGAGAAGAATTAAGAGGTGAGGTGAGCGGCCTGTTCTTGATTTTTTTTTTTAATCAAAGGACTATCAATTTCAAACATTTCTCATATTCTGATGTCAGCCTTGCAGACGAAATAGCGATGTTGGAATATGAAGACCGATGGACGGACGCTAACCTCATAGGTTTCCCATTTCTGGACGGACTTGAGAGCGCCGATCCAGTCCTCCATTTCCTTCCTGCTCTCTGCACATAACATTAGCTTGCGAAATGGAGTGATCACCTGAGAAAGAAAAGAAGGAATTGGAAAGAGCAAGTGAAAGTGTGCAGCCTAATCTAAGTGCCTCGGTTATTCATTTGTCAACTTCACGTCACATTAATGGGATTCTGCAGCCACGCGATTAGCTCCGTGGAGCAAAGATGCTAACGTCAGGATGCTAACACACTCACAATGCTAACACGCTGATGTTTTTCAGCACATTTGCTAAATCAGCATTAAACAAAATGCACAGCTGAGGCCGATGGGAATGTCAGTTTTGGAAAGACAGTTTACGTTTTGGAGAAATCATAATTTTTGACCTATTTGAGGCTACTTGTTTACCGTGAAGCTGTTGTTGATGTTCTTGGTGCTCGTCTCGGCCACACTGGCGTCCGATAGGTCCACCTCATCAAAAATCAGAGACTGGCGGGAAGAAAGAGAAAAACAATGCAAACCTCTTCTTCTGCTTGGCGTGTACATCTCCAGGTACTGTAATATAACCACACCTCTCCTTTTTCCCCGATACCCCTCAATCATATGTGAACCTACAGTATGTAAACCCCCGGGACTGTTTCCAACTTCACACATTCCCACGTTCATTTAAAGCTGCTGTATGAGGTTCCACACATTCTTGTACCTTGCAGTCTTTGGCATAGTAGAGTGTCCTCCCTCTGAGTTTGAAGTACCTCCTCTTCCATCTCTGAAAAGAACTGGTCTGCTTTAAGAGGATTCCCTCCTTTACACTTTTCTGTAGTGAGACAAGAGAGAGGACAAATAGGGGGGAGCGATGGGAGAAGAGAAAAAAAAAAAACAATGTTAGTGCATCCAGATCCCTTGAATAACTCAAGTGACAGCTATTCTTCCTGGAGCTCACACACAAAACAGGAGATCAGCTCGGATGTGTCGCAAAGACACATATTTGTAATAACTATACTATACTACTATACTATAAGAGCAACGGTAATGAGGTGGTGCAGCAGATAGGAGGTGGTGCAGCAGATAGGAGGTGGTGCAGCAGATAGGAGGTGGCGCAGCCATCTGTGTCTGCATGAAAATGAATGACACGGCAAGAACGTGCGATTTGATACCAAGGATTTCATGTTTGACTTCGTCTGTGTCTCTGCACATCATGCACTTGGTATTTCTCTCTCTCTCTCCCCATTTATGAGTATGTGCCCTGAGAGGACAGAGTGCACCATGGGTAATCAATTTATGATTGGACATTGGGGGTCGCCATGGAGATCCTCATTTCTTGAACAAGAGGATACCTGGGCCCGGTGATAGGCGCCGGGACGGACACACACACGGACACACGGACACACACAGACACACAGACACACACACACACACACATTTAAACTCTGATCATGTTACTGATGGCTCCTTCCACCTGCACGTTTATCACCAACTGTAGCAACATTCCTGCATGGCAGCTTTCATTAGATCAGCCTACGTGGAGAAGAATTTAACTTCAATTTGAGATAATTATATGTGCGCGCGTGCCGCCTGCATACTTTCGCAGCAGAGATGACAACTCTCCCTGGGGATTTCCACACGTACGGTATTATAAAGCTGGAGTGGATTAACTGGAAATGTTTGAGTAGCGATACCTTGGAGCTATTAAAAACAGCAACGCGGCTGCAGCAACAAATAAATAAATAAATAAATAAATACAATAACCTGTGCTAAAATAACCATTTAAGAGAAAACGACAAACTCTTCCAAAACATTTCTGTAAAACCTGAAAATGATTGGATACCGCAGAACATGACATGGATCATGCCGCTCTTTGGCAAAAGCCTCCAGGACAAATGTCTGCACAGTGTAATCAGCAGACAGTGAAGAAAGTCATCTACTTATCACCACGTTCCCCGAAGTCCTTTGCGTCACCCGTGACGAGACAGCTTGCACAACCTGCACTGCCACAACAAACTGCGGGCAAAGGTAAACTGTGTTGTTGAAATAGGGATTGAGAGAGATTGCATCCATTATAGAGTTACAACTTTAATTTTAATGTTCATGATATAATAGTAATAGTGTCTCTGGATATATTGTGTGTAAATCACTTCTTTTCCAAAAACATAATGTGATAATGGCGTCGCACTTCAATCTCCTCTGGGAGTAAATTGGGCTTAAGTTACTCCACAAAAAATTAACAATTTAGTTCATCACTTAGTTTGCCGTTCAAAAGCACATGCGTGTTCCACATCACACACATTAATATTTAGAGGGAGTGGCTCTGCTACTGGAGGAACGGGACGTACGTTTCAACCTTTTCTATTCACCATTCTTCACTTCTCTTTTTCCCACCATCTTTCTCTTTTAACTGCATTATTTCTGTTTACACTCCTTCACTTATCTCTCCATCTAAATGTCACTCATCTATCATTCTGGTTTGCTCTCTTTCTTCTGTGTCACTTTCTCTGCCCGCCTGTCTTTGCAGTTGGCTAATGGCCTTGGTATGTCTGAACAGAGGGAGGTAATGCAAGGCAAAAAGCACCTCGTGAAACCAGTGATCTAATCCAATTCATCGCTTCGTCACGATCTCATTTCTCATCCGCGTCTCTGTGCGTTTGTGTACACGTGTGTCCGTGAGGTATCCCAGGTTTTAATGAGCTTCTTGTGCTACCACAGTGCATGTTTCTTTCCTAGGATGAATGTGCCTTTGTAGCCTGAGGGAGCGCAGATCTCACATTGTCACACTGTTACAGAGAAAGAGAGAGGAAGAGGAAGAGGAAGGATTGATGGTGGGAACCATGGTAGATAGCCCGTGATATGGATCATTAGCGATCGCAGATAGGAAAAAGAAACGGAGCTTTGACAGCGGCGAAGAGGGAAGAAAGAAAGAAGGAAAATATGACGCAGGAAAGACAACAAACGGGGACTCTGGAGAGTCGACATAAAAGAGAAGAAAACAAAAAAAACGAGGCGATGTCTTGAGGAGGAAGAAGAAAGAAGAAGAAAGCACAAACAAGAAGGTGTAAAGGTCTCTTTTGACTGAGCCACCTGACACGCCGGAGATAACAGCGAGGCGTGACACTTCCTCCACCAATCAGGCTTCTTCGTGGTTGCCACAGCAACACTGACAGGAGCCGTCAGTCAAGAAGCTAATCAGAGTGGTTTTGTTTGACAAACGCGGCTAATGACATAGCAACCACTGATATAGCTGAAGGACGTACAGTACTGGAAGTTGGACCCAGCTCAGGATGTTGCAATGTAGGTGTGAAACTTACAGCGGCTGCAACATCTGGCTGAGCCGACTTACTTTATTTTGTCTTGGAGTCATTTAGCGAAACAGAAAAGATGGAAGATATACAGCGTGGAGTTTAAATGTGCGCGCGTGTGTGCGAGTGTTCAACTGCACAGCAATGCAGCTGCACACAGTTGCTCGTTTATTAGCTACACCTAAAAGACAACAGAGCGGCAAAGCTTTTATTGAAGGTTACAAAGTTCAAACTGAATGTTTTACGCGGGTGTTTCCTAATTTTGTCCAACCCACTTATCTCATATCATGAGGGTAGACAAAATACAAGAAAGAAGTGATGAAGTTATGACCATAACGTTGATTTAAAGCCCTCTAAAACGGTTTAAACAAAAACGGAACATTAGAATAACCTTGTTGAACGGATTTACTGCAATAGATTTAGCTAGTGGTACGTAATAAACTGATCTGAATAACATACAAAAGGGAAGCAACCCACAAGCCTTGAAAAACACCAACGTTAAAGTAAGTATGCTCATACAGTGTGTCGAGCGAGCCAATCTTATTTACATTCACAGGATCAAATCCACCATATTCACTGCCAGACTGGGCAACGGCAAGATTAACACTGGGAGTTTATAGGAACAAAGTTTATACTATGTGTGTTGCAAGTGCGGGTGTAGCCACTTTTATGGTGACACCTTTGGGGCGGGTTATCTAAAAGCTAAGGAGGAGAGAAACCGATTAGTGGAAATCTGCACCGAGGTATGACCGTTTAACCTGCAACGTGAAGCTTTGGAATTTGACAAGGCTAATAACCCACAATCTGGGTGAAAAGCTCACTGCACACTGCTGCAACGTGTGACCTTCTCACAACATCTCCTCTGGGCCATTTCTGTACCTAATAATGCAATTTTAATCAAGTTGCGTGATTGAATTAGACCAAGACTTGCTTGTGATTGGCTTCTGCAGAGGAGCATATCAGCAGAGCATAAATACAACATATAGTGTATGCAAAGGTCAGTTTCTGCACCAGCTTGATGTCATACATTACTGTAGCCACACCCTTGATGGTGTTTTCCTCTCCAACTTGAGAGATGTTGTCTGACAGATCAGCGTATTCATTAAAGCGGGGCTAATTACATCACAACAATCAGCCCCAGTAGACCTGATGTGCACACACACGCGCGCACACACACAGAAGAGCTGTGAAGTGGATATGCACACAAGAGCACATTAACACATAAACTTACTCATGTGCAAAATGCGCACACAGTCAAACGGAGCTCTGAAGTGCACCCACACACAAACCTGGCTGAGTCAACCCTCTCTCTCTCCCTCTCTCTCTCTCTCTCTCTCTCTCTTTTCGAGTCTGCTACATTTAACAACCCAACCGTGTCCACACACACACGTGCACGTGTGTCTGTCTACCCCTATCCCGCCAAATCACACAGTCCTGCGCGGCTGATCAACAAATCACTGGATTTCTATTTATTTCCTAGACAGCTGAGTGACCTGAAGACCAACATGTGGACATTTAACCACGTTTGCTGGCACAGCTTCATGCGTTTCTTTGCCATCAGGTGAGAACAGCAAAATGACACGGGCATGCGACACGTCTGCCGCATCATGCCCGCAGCAGAGCACGTCCATGAGAATCAGCTGCACTGACCACGGAAGCTGCGCGCGGGTACCAAGCAGCTCGTCTATTTCTTTTCTCTACGTGCGGCTACATGGACCTCCAACAGCTATAACACTACATAGAACTGTGTATAAAAACAATTTGTTTGTTCCTCGTGTATTTAGTTGACAAGTGTAGAATGATAGAGAAGAAGAAGCTATTCAAAATGACCCACTTCTCCAACACTTTAAAATGAAAGACTACAGCAATAAAAATCTATATGCTCGGTGCAAAGTTCAACGGACTGCATTGTTGGGATTGGCAGTATGCTCGATATTTTATATTTAAAAGCTGCAAAGTTCTGAAAAGCAATACACATTTCTAACAAAAAGACATTATGTGCTTGTATGTAC
>CALSBV010000245.1:559604-569927 GCA_943590825.1 Bovichtus diacanthus | reverse complement strand
CCCGTCTCTGCAACATGTGGCCCCGTGTCTCTGCAACATGTGGCCCCGTGTCTCTGCAACATGTGGCCCTGTGTCTACAACATGTGGCCCTGTCTCTGCAACATGTGGCCCCCGTCTCTGCAGCTGGAGTCACTGGCTTTCTTATATATAAATAAAAAAAATAAAAAAAATAAAAAATTAACTCTGCTTTTCTCAAATTCAAAATAAAAACTGAAAAAAAAAAAATAAATAAAATTCTCATTTGATACACTTATGATTTCATTTCTGTTGTGAAGAACTGGATTACTTTCCAACAAGTGTTGCTTCTTATTATATACTAAAAACATCCGGGTGGTTTACTTCACTTCACACAGCTTATTGGAGACACATTTGTATAAAAACACAAAAAAAGCAAAGTTGCTGCAGTTATTTCAGTCACTGACAGTAATCTTTTACTGCAGCATAGTGACGACCCAAAGAGGTCAAGACACACACTTTGTACTGTCCCCGTCCAAACACGCACGGAGGAGAACGAGGATGATGAGGATGACAGATACTGTGGGAGAGATTTAACTACTATTCGAGGACACATGGAGTATTAAAAAGGCAGATTTAAATACAAAACTAGGGTGAATAAATTCTCACTCTTACTTTCATCGATCATTATGAAAAACGGAGCACTTAATCTTTGTCATGCTCCTTTTAAATTACAACTTTGAGGGTCCAAACAGCAGCGAGAGGTTGATTTTGATGATGTATTCTCACCCAACGTCAGTGAACTTTAGGCCCAGCCAGTGCAACACCCCCCCCCGAAGGTTTTCCATGAATCATAACTGATGAAAACTGATATAAACGCAGTCCGCTGTACAACTGGTGAGAATACAAGGCTTCAGTTCAGTATCATCTTACCGGGTCAACAGACTGCTGCCTTGAGCGCCGTCTCACTGAGGGTCAGTTTACGCGCTCACAGTTCGACATTATGTCTCAATTCTACTTGCTCAAGTTTCATGATCGTCAACGTTTTCAAACCGCCTGGATATCAGATAGCTTACACTTGTGTGTGCCAATGTGTGTGTGTGTGTGATTTCTGCAATACATTTCTGTCCAACTACCCATTGTGCTTCTGTGTAAAAGAGTCAGAGTAGTTAATCCAATGATTTCCATCCGAGCCTCGTTTTAAAAACAGTAGTCCTAGGTCCGGTTTATGTAAAAAGGTAAGGCGGAGTTAAAGCTAATAAACAGATTTCTCTTTGTGTCCACTTCTCTTCCTCTTCCCGTCTCTCCCTCATTAAGTCTCCGATCAATAGCACTCTCCCATCTCGTCCCTCCGTCCTGTCCCTCCTCTATCCGGGGCTGTTTACTACCCAGATCGTTACCTCGTCCTCCTCCTTTTTCCACTGTGACTTCTTCCCTCTTCACCCTCCAGCTCTCCCCCGTCTTCTAACCCTCCTCTCTTGCCACCCACTGTCCCGAGTCGATTTCGATTCATCTTTTGCATCTACACTCTCCGCCCCTTCTGTCGTCATTCCACCCTCGCTTGAGTCAATATTTATCTTCCTTTTGTCATCTCTTACCTCCATAAACATTCCCGACGCCTTTTCCTTTGCGCCGTCATCTTTTATGGACTATGAAAGCCATCTTTTCACGTGTTCATTTACTTTGTGTTACACTTTGGCTCGAGAAGTTGGAAGTTCTCTGCTGTGTAATGAGCCTCACAATCCACCACGTGTGTGTGTGGTCGTGCGCTCACAGTAGATCCATATTTAATTGGATTTCTCCCTTCATTTATTTCATCCATTAATCACATGCGAGACGCGTCCGGCCGCTGACCTTTTTTCCCCCCTTTTCTTTTAACATTATACAAGTGGTCCACACGGAGCACTTATGCGTCCTCATCAGATTTGTATTACTATGATGGATGCGTGCGATGAGTTTGCGTCACACTTAAGGGATGGCAGACTGTTTGTCAATTAAAAAGGGGGAGATAAACCGAGTGGAGGTGACCCTGGCGTCCCGCCCTCCCCTCCGTCTCCGTTATCGGCAGGTTTTGTAATGTGATGGATGGAGCCGACCTCCGCATGTCTAGACCGTAATAATCTGCTTTTAAAATTCATTCTGCACAGGCTGGTGGTCGAAACAGCTCGACCGAGAGGATTGAAGGCGCCACCAGCGTTCTGAACTCTGTACCGCAGGCGTGACGCCGCTCTTAGTTTTGACTTTTACAAAAACTTCTGTCGGTCACTGGGAAAATCATCTTTTCTGGAGACTTCTGGGCAGCATTGGTAATTCTTATGTCATTCGAGTTTAACCTTTATTTAATAATCAAATAATGACTAAAACAGACTAATGTACACATTACATAACAATTCTGCTGGTAGTATATCCATAAACTGTACATGTTTATAACCTTTATGTGTGCTTTTAATCCATTAGTTTACTTTGACCAAGCTATGTTTTACTGTTTACAGAGAGAAAAGCAGCAACTTGACTCGACATGTTAAAATATTCTGGTTTCAATTCCACAGAATTAAAAAAAAAAAAATTAAAAAAAACAGGTTTATGTGAAGAATCTGTTTAAAGATACGGTTTAAAGTAAATATTAAGAGTAAAGTGCTCTGAAAATGCACAACTGAGCTTCAACTTTACATTGATTTAGTAATTAATAAACATCAAAAGTAGTTACTAGTTTCATTACACAGCCACGTGTCACATCTTTGGTATTTAATAGGTGGAACATTCCTGTAAAAGGGGCTGAATTTTAAAATAACACACGTTTAAACTATATTAAGGCTTAAAGTTATGCATAATTAAGGACGTGGCCGCTTCGAGCTCTTCAGAAACCTGTGGGCGACATCAAGGAGACGACGTCCATCGTGAATCTCACGACTGCAACTTTGTTACTCGGTAATGTTTTAACTTCAGCCGACCAGATAAGAGAATTATGAAACAATGAACTTCGGCCAAAAGTGTTGAAATGCTGCACTGTGGGGACTTGCAGAAGCAGAGTGGCTGCACTATTGCTCAATACACGTGTATTCATACAAAAGCGTGCGCGTGTGTGTGTGTGTGTGTGTGTGCGTGTGTGTGCCCTCTGCGTGGTTTTAAGAGGGTTTCTCTCCCGTCTCTCCAGCTAATGAAACTGAACTCCTCTCCTCCTACACTCTTCTCCTTTTCATTTTACCCTCACCTTTCTTCCCTCGGCTCTACCTTTCCTCCTCTCCCTCCATTACTCCCCCGTAGGGTTTCGGTGTTTATATAAAACGGCACAAAGTTAAAATAACCTCACTCCGCGCCGACATGCGAGTGTCCACAAGAAGATAAATCTACACACATAAACACGCGCGCTGACGGAAACACATGGCCGGCGTGTTTTGACAATCTTCCAACGCGCCGATGCCGTATTTGTTTAACAAAATGACCTCCTAAATTTAGACTCCGTATCCCAGAGGAGGCTCTAAAAATGTCCTAGTGTGCGTGGCTGTTTTTATTACATGTGTGTTGTGTGCACGTCTGCACTGGCTGAATTCTTGTGGCTCCAAAAGGAATTCTCCTGGTTTGGAGTATTTCCTAAAAAAAAAAAAAGGGAGAAATCAAGCAGAGTCTGGGGGCCATCTTTGGGACACTCCACTTTGAGGAGAAGGCCCCTCCTGATCCAAGTGTTCGTGCATGTGAGCGAGTGCTTTCAGAGTACACCTTTGCTGACATGAATATTTCATTGCCCGACTTCCTCCTCTAACTGGAGCAGGTACGTCAGCGGGTGGTCCGACAGTGGAGGTGTAGAAATCGGCGGATTACAGAACGTGTGTGTTTCTGTACGTAGGCGGGTTATTCTGCGTGTTTATGCGAGTGGGCGCCCGCTGTGCACGAACAAGAATGGTTTCAGTCCTATCAGCTCTTCGCGGTCACACCATGTACACTGGAAACAGGTTGTGCAACCACAGAAGAAGTGACGCCTGTTCTACATCACCTCAATCACGTTGGAGCAAATCGATTTCAAACGGGAAAATATCAAGCCTGATTAAACTCGCTCCCTCACAGTACGCTGTAATCCCACCTCTGCTCAAACATGTGCTTTGCTCATTATTGGATGTTTGAATGATGCATGTGCAGAGTTTGACACTGTAGCAGATGTGTTCACCTCCTGAAGGAGCACAGTTTGTGTATGTGCACCTTAAGTCTGAGTTTATCACATGTACGGATGAGCAGGAATTGGTGACATCACAACTAGTCTGGAGCCAATCGCGGTGCAGGATGTAATTCACAGCGTGTGATGTGGGAACTTCCCACTTCCAATGCACCGACACTGATAATGGACTTTACAGTGAAGTAGGAGGCATCTTGTGTTCAGCAGATTTTGAAATAAAAAAAGATTCTCATATTCAAAGAATCTGAATTGGAGAAGAAATTTCAAAAAGATAATAAAAAAATTAAATGACTTGTAAATGATGTAATATATATCCGGATGTTTTTTTACGGACAGTTCTTTTCTTAGAAACCTTTCAACAGATGTTCAAACCTGTTTTTTGCCGTGGAAACATGATTTTTTACTCACTTCTCATTAGGGTTTGCTTGTTAAAATGTAACCGCTTTAATGAAGAGTTATGAAAGACCAGATTAGTCGACAACCGCCGCTCTGCTACTTAAAAAAAAAAAAGCCACAGCGCAACATGACGACACAAATGATTGAACTGGCCGTGAGTTGGTCGCGCATGATCGAGCTCTGCAGCATGAAGTGACCGTGTGTGTGTGGTCCAGAGATTACTCCTTTAATGCACGTGTGTGTGTGTGTATATGCATATATAAGATATAAAAGAAATCTGCAATTCTGATCTCAAAGTTGGGAAAGAATGTGAAAATATAAGTCGCTATTGACTGATCGCAGCTACTTGTTTTCATAAAAGGGTTTTAAAAAGACCCGATCACGACCTCGGGACAAACTTAAAAATGTGGGAAATTCCGTACTGCACCTCTGCATGAAAACAAAAAGAGGATAAAATCCACTGCCCTATCAAATGTCAACAATTGTTTGCTTGATCTCAACCGACGCTGCCGGGGCTGAGAAGATGAATGAGGGTGAGGGACGAAGGGAGGAGATGAGGTTGACCGTGAGGAGAGAAAAGAGGTGAACTGAGAGACTGAGAGGCAGATGGTGCGTTGAAGTTTGCCTCAGTGTGGCAGCGGCGTGGTTACATAACCGGTGGGCGTGTGGATGTGTGCGTTTGTCTGTGCCAGCGTTACACTTAAAGGTATGTATCAGCGCTGAAGCCAGTTTGTGTGTGTTGCCTGTTAATCTGACGGGCAACAGATTGCTACACAGCATGCCTGTACATTCACACTGACAGGCTTATGTGGGGACCGGGCGGGGGGGGGGGGGAAAAAAAAAAGAAATGAAAGAAAAAGAAGCGAAGCAAGAAGAGCGAAAAAGAGTGAAAGAACTGAAAAAAAAAGAAATGGAAGAAAGAACAGACGAAAGAGAGCAACATCAGTGAGTGTTGACACAAACAGGAAGAGGAGAAAGAACGATGAAAGAGAGAAGTAGAAAGAAAAGGAACTTGATGCGTAAACAAAGAGGACGGTTAGGGATTTACCATATACAGTAACAGGCTGTTTCTAGAATAAGCTCGCTTTCTCAAACATAGACATGGGGGCGACGAAAATAGACTTTCTACAAAAGGAGTTCACTGAGTGGTTAGCTGCTGGTGCAGAAAGCATGACAAACTTCTGTGCGAGCGCTCCATCTGTGAGTCTGTGATTGCTCCGTCTATTCGTCAGACTGAAGGGAATCCTGCGCTCGAGCAACAGTAACACACTGCAGCGTGCACACACACACACACACAAAGACACACACACACACACGAACGTGGGGAGTTTAAATCGTGATCTTATCATGTGCACGCATTTGCTCGTTGTACTGCACAAGTGTAAACACTCGATGCTTGAATCCATGACTGTCTAATCACAATGTGAGGAAGTGCAGTCACACAGATCATCTGCATACTTAAAGCCTAAAGTAGTAAAGTCACGTCGTTAATAAAAAAAAAAAAATTTGAAATAATTATATCAATCTAAGGTTTTTTAAATGCATCAAATGGGAACTTTACAAGTAAACAAACTTGTGTTTAATTTTAATATATGTGATATAATAATGTATATGACCAAATTTCATTGCTGTAATCTACTTAAGATTGTTTGTATTTTCAAAATATAAAAAGGTCACCGACACAATATGCTTAGAATATTTTAAAGTGACTCCATAAAGATCGGGGACTAAAAATTTTATAAAAAAAAAATATTGTGCTTTGGTCAAAATCAAAGCCCCAGAGGCCAATATATCACCACTTTGCACTTTGCCTCTGTTTGGGGTCAAGCTCCAAAAAACCATTGGATCCGACACTTCCCACAATGCATCTGGATGGAAACTTTTCATCAGCCCCTTCCTGCCTGGTGAACGGCCACATGACGGCTCGTGAGAGGATGTTGGTGTGACAATAATAAAAAACGTTGATTCCCGCTCGTCGGTGTCACGAAGGCAACGTGACCTGATTTTCCACTTTTGATCTGCAATTACTTTTCAGCTAATGTGAAGCATTTAAACACATGAATTATAAATCACGCTGCTAAGTATCATAGAATACATAGACACATGCTGGAGCTGGAACAAAGTGGGACATTTTTTTATGAATTTGATAAGAATTGGCCAGTTTAAGTCATTTCTAGAGCAAAGATTTGCTTTTTTTTTCTTTGTAAATTCAATATCGTTGTGTTTTAATGGGTTGGTTGGACAAAATAAGGAATTTTAAAGACGTCGTCTTGTGTTGTTGAAAATTGTGATGAACATTTCTCTCCATTATCTCGCGTTTTACAGAATAAAAAGTTTTAAAAAAGAATCCTTATTTGCAGCCCTATGACCACTTCTGGCCAAAATGTGTTTCCAGCAGGTTAACATTTAGTGAAGACAAAGAAAATATTTGAATCTTTTTGTGAAAGGAAGCAAAAACTGTTCATGGGAACTGAAGTGTTGACACGAAGGTGCACGTCTCGCTCACCGCGGCTACGCCAACGTACTGATGATTCACGACTTATTAAAACGATGACGCTGCGATGTTGTACATACTGTAATGCTGCTATTTATACACTGTACGCGCATCTGGGGTAAATCATGTCGGCATTCACATGTGCACAAACACACACACACACTGTATACACACACAAAGCCACAAACAGGCCGGATTCCCAAGCAGCAGTATTCTATATCTTCACAAGCAGATTTACCACAGAGCTCTTCCAGTAAGGTGTGTGTGCATGTATTTTGACACACGCACACATACAGTCACACAAAAGATATGTAGGGCATTCTTCTCCTCCTTCTCTTTCTGTGCCTGCGTCTACCCCGTCTTCTTCTGTCATTCTTCACAGCGACATTCGATCAGGTCTTTGTTTAGAAAACAGTAAGCTCCCTCGGCCCCGCTCTGCGACTCAAAGGATGTGGCTTTTTTTTCTTTTTGCAAACATCGGTTTCTTTCCTGGTAAGGCCCTTTGTGTCTCGGTGTGCGTCTAGTTTTGGGTGTGCATTTGAGTTTGCGCGTATCAGGGGGAAATTGTGTGTATTCTGGGTGTGTGCGTGTGAGAATGCATACGAGGCGGCGTGTGCAGCTTCATTACCCAGATTGAGAAGCTAAAAAAAAAAGAACGAACGGGGGTATTTGTTGCCTTTCAGTTTACTTGCCAATACCCCGAACTCTAATATGATTCACTGTCTGGCTCGGCTTTAAGCTTGATGACTAAGGACAGAGAGTGGCAGACGCAGCGTGAGACAAAAGGCAGAGTCAGGGAGCGAGCTGGAGATGGAAATGGAGAGAAATTGGCATTCGTGGGACTTCGGGCTGGATAAGCACTCCTTCCTAATATGATTATAAATCGTCTTGTCCTCGTCTTTTTGTGCCAGTTGTGTCCTTGGCCCGAGTCGCGGAGGGGAGGAGGCCTCGCTCCGAGCATGGAAAGCCTGTGCAGGGCCAACTAAGTCGAGGGGGGGGGGGGGGGATAAAAAGGACACTTAAATGAAGCAGAAGAAGGCCTCAGCAATTAGAGCGACTGCGACAGGCTCTAGATCTGAGTGATAAAGTCTGCCAAGCTCATCAGCTTGAGTCACGCAGAGTCCCATCTCCACTAATTGAGATGTTGTAGATGTGACAGATTTTGCTCGGATGAAGTGGAGGTGTTGGGGGACGGACGCCAGCAGGAAGCCAAACGTACACAGGAAGCGCAGAAGTGCAGAAGAAGCTGAGAGGATGTGACTGCTCAGCATCTCAGGCCAATGTGTTGTCTTGGCAAAAAAAACAGCACTGGCGTCGACTGAAGAAATTCACCCGTTGACTAATCGATCAAGTTGATTTAAGTTCCTCCACGAATGGAGACGTGTCATTTTTGAAGGCGTCACGGCGAGTTCCAAGAAGCTCTGACGGCTGTGTTTTACCGTCAACGAAAATAACAATCACCAGTTCCTTGTGATCGTGACCTAATTATCTTACAATCCTGTCTCTTGTCTGTACAAGTGAGCTCATTATTCTTCTCAGCCATCACACTCGGGCTGCCACTAACAATTACTTTCATTGGGGATTTATCTACAGAAAAAAACGATCAATTATTTGATAGCCGTTTGTGCTATTAAAACTCAGAACATTTCCATCAGAATTCCCCAGAACCAGAGGTGATGTCTTCAGCTTGTGTCCAACAACTAGTCCAAAACAACCACATTTTCAAGTTACTATCATAAAAAAAAACACAGAAAAACTGCATATTTTCCCAAGTGGAGAGTGTGGAACGGGTAATAATTTGACTAATTTGACTAACTATTGAATAATTCATTGTTTAATTCAGGAATAACTTTATTATTTCAGCTCTAATCTAAAGTGTATCGACTTGCTAAGCACTTCAGCAACACAAACGGGAAAATCAAGCTGGCAAAAACCCAAGAATTTGTAAATCTAAAATTATAACTTGTGATCCAGAGAAAACTTGACGCTTACTTAATCTACAATTGAGACAAGAACCTCGATTTGTCTCAAGATAATGGGCCTAATAAGAGATTATAAACCGCTCGGATCAAAAACACAACACGTTTCTCCCGATCGAGCAGCAGCTGACCGATCCGTCCGGAGAAAGCTGGACTCTCTCTCCCTGCTGCAAAGATTACGACTCTGCTCGCCTGCTTCCCCCTCAGGACAAACTGCATTTACTCCCTCACACCGTCTACTTACTGGAAGAGTGTAAACACAAGCGAGGCTCACGCCAACGCAGCCTCAGAACAAACACAAGGTCTCAGCACACAGGTCTCTGCAAGCACATGGAGCACTTTCCTCCAGCCCCGTCTGAGCTATAAAACACAGAGCGCCGACAGGGAGGTAATGTGTTGGCCCAAGTCTGAAAGAACACGGAGAAAAGGCTTCTCCGACATTGTCAAGCGCGAGCAATAGCACAATAACATTTGACAAACCGCTCCTTTGTATCACTTGTGTGTCTCTAGATTTATCTCCGGTTATTTAAAAAAAAAAAAGACCATTGGTGTGTTAACACCATGGCCACATGAGCAAAAGTATGAAAATAAAACCTTGTTGTATACGACGTCTTGTGCCCGAGACAGACGTGTGTAAACAGTTAACACTGCGACGTGTGTGTGAACACGGTGAGGAATACTTGTCCTGCGTGCAAAGACTTGCTGCACCTCCACTCACACGTTGCCTTTGTAGTGACTGCAAACTTTCTCTTTAACTTTTACGATTCCTTCTGGACCCTGAAAATAATAATTTGACCCAACTCAAGGACCCCTTACTGGCTTTTTCTAGAGCTTTCAACCATATCAAGATAGAGTCTGCTCTAAATTATGCATCAAAAGTCATTTATTCACCTTGAAAACTGTAGTTTGACTTGAACTATCCCAACTCGTGTGTTCTTACTTGCTATCCTGGAGCTTTAAATTATATTACTTTTAACTGTTATGTTAAAAAAAAAAGAAGAAGCTAGTAACTGGAATTTAAGCTGCTATTGTTTGGCCAAACTCCTAGTCCTGAGAGAAGAATCCATCTAGTAATGAAGATCATGCAATACAGTTGAAAGCTCAGTAAGTGGACCTTGAGTCTGTTGAATTTACAGATCTAGATTTCCTAGATCCACACAGACGTTGAAGTTTACTTTTTTTTATTTGATGCTTAACGCATCTTTAAAGTCATAATAAAAAAAATGGAATGAATAAGATCCTGTTCCTCTTCGCTTTCAGTATGACCAGAAGTTTCCTCTGTTGAAAACCACACACACACACACACACACACACACACACACACACACACA
>CALSBV010000245.1:537997-559204 GCA_943590825.1 Bovichtus diacanthus | reverse complement strand
ACACACACACACACACACACACACACACACACACACACACGACAGTCTTTGACTTTTTTTTTTTTTTTTTTTTTTGCTGCTTTTTGTTCCTACCTCCCAGTTGTCTGTTTCTCAAATCAACCTTTTATCCTTAAGAAGTATAAAATCCCTCCAAATACGATGTGTAAAATGAGGATTAAAAGGCCCGGGCGGGGCAAAGGTGCCGCTTTAGATCGTCACTTAGCGCGTGGTCATGGTGCTGGTGAGATAGACTTAGTATTTGCATGTTGTAGCACGCCACACATCCAGTGAATGGCCCTTATTTCGCAACAGCTTCAAAATCATAACCGATGACATTGTAAGACTGAAACCGGGCCTCAATAAAAACATCATTGTAATATGTTTTTGTTAGATACATGCATACGACTCTTAATCAGAATTAGCAGAAGTAGTTGTGAAGTAATGAAATGATACCAGAACTAATATTCAAAACCACTTATAGATGATAATTAATCATTCTGAAAGTGTCTATAGCTGCCACTCTTCTGGCAATCCCTAACGGGGAGCACAAAGGGGAGCCCTCCTGCGCTACACGCTGTGTAGGAAGTGAACCGCACGCCGACGCAGGTTCATGACTTACGAGAGGTGTCTTCTCGCATCAAACATTTCCCTCCAGCCCCGTCTGACTTCAACGTCTCCAAGAGGGAGCACCGAGAAGTACCGGAAAGCACAGGAAAAGAACAAACTGAAAATCCTGCAGCTCTTTAAAGCCTGGACCCTCATAACTATGGCAAATATTTTCCCACATTTATCCCCAGAGAGGGGAAATTGTAATTTCGTAAAGACGCCTCACTGGTCCTGGGAAGCTTAGCTCTGTGCCACCTGTGCACGCTGTACATCCACACAGCAGGTAGGCAGGAGCTGCAATAACCAGGATAATTCTAATTACCGTAATTGTAGGAAATATACTAGCGGAAGTGTAGTGAATGGAGCTGGTGTGAAAAGGACTGAACACACGATCACCTCCTCTCTTTGTCAAACACACACACACACACACACAGCACATGTACAAGTCATTAACAGATGTGTGTTTTTTTTTCATGCTGCTGACTCATCATGCAGTACTTCAAGTCAGGGAGTGTGACACACACACACACACACAACTCTGATTTAGCAAGCTGCAGTCAAAAAGATTAAACTGAATCATAAAATGTATCCGATTCGTCAGGGCAGCAGCATTGCAAAAGCTGCACGTTTCCGAGTGTGTTAATATTTACGCGTGTGTGTGTGTGTGTGTGTGTGTTGTGGTGACTGTCTCTGGCTTCCTGTTAAAGAGGTTTCAAGAAAGAATCTATTTTTGGCCTCCGAGAGAGAAAGAAAGATAAAGAGATAGGAAGGGTTAAAAAAAACAAAACAAAACGAGAGGTAGACAGAGGCGTAAAGAACAAAACAAGGAAATAAAAGAGGAATTACTTTAAAAAGAAACAAAGTGGAGGGAAGCACGAGTGTGAGTGTGTGCAGGACAAACTGTACACAGCGACGTTGGGGCCTCTGCGTCTCATTTACAGACGTTGTGGGGACTCGACGTGCACGACATGCAGTGCTAAGTGGTGCTTCCTCCTACATATATGATCATTGTTTGGCATGTTTCTCAGCTGAATGTGCTATAACGGTTTAGTTGTTTTTCGTTAGCATGTCTTTCAGTTTTGCTTTCATGCAAGTTTCATTTTTCAAAGTAAAAAAAAACAAACAGGTGACTGGCGATGTATTTTTGAATAAAAGTCAAAAGTGTTGTAGAGGTATTTATAGGTGTGGAGAAGTGTAAAAGAGCATCGTTAGCATAGCATTACAGCACATGCAATAAAAGTATGTTGAACAAGTTTAAAAGCTAAAAGAAAAAAAACCCGCATGTTGTGTGAAAAAAGCTCAGGCCCCAAAACACCAATTTCAAAAAAATCTGCAGAACAAAATGCTAATTTTTGCACCTTTCCAACCACTTACTATAGAGCGGATATGAGGAGCTGGATGCATCAAGATAAACAGTGGGGGGGGCACTTATTCTCCAGTCAGGCGCCATTAAACCATTTTAGAAGAAGAGGGCGCAACAAGTTGACGTCATTAGACCTCAAACGGTGATATTTCACATTGGTTTTTTTAACGCTCAAATTGAAAATGCATAAAAAACCGGAGGGTGAAAACATTTGCTCACTTACGGACTTTGTTCATTGTGCTACGCGACGTACAAGCTACGTAGCTTTAGCCAACTCAACCAGCTGAGTGAGTGTCATCTCTCTCCGACACCAGAAAATAAATCAGTTCAGAGCTGCGGGGGAAAACACGCCGGAACTTTTTGCTTTCTCTATTAGCAAGCAGACAGCAGGGAGAGGGACACGGAAGTGATGAATAGTGCACGCCTGAGGACACGCACACACGCACACAAACCTTCCACTGATTGATAACACACTTTGGCACATCAGCAGCTCTCCACACACACACACACACACACACACAGATAAATGCACACCTGTCAAACGTGTTCGCTCATTAGTAATGACACAAACACACAAACAGCTGTTCCTGATTGAGAGCACACAGTTCATTAGTGACTACACACACACACACACAGTCACACACACACACAATATTGCTGTCTCCTCATCATTAGCAGATTTCCAAAGTGAGTGTCACTGTTAGACACAGCCGCTGTAGATCAACTTTGACTCGAGCACACACACGTGCACGCAAACACACGCGCGCGCGCACACACTTTCCTTAATGGCCTGTAGCAGACTGAAGCCTTTCAGACTTTGCAGCCACAGCAGGGAGGAGGAATGACAGGAGGGAAGAGACAGGGAGGTTCAGACTGGAAGAGGAGGAAAAAGAGAAACAAAAAAGGGGGGAGAAACCGCAGGGAGAACAAGCGTGATGGAGAAGTGGAGCGAGATCAATACAAGGACGTGAAGGCAACTCGCGTAAAAGTCAGCCGCCTTCTGCTGCTGATATAAATCTTCGCGGCGGTCGTGTTCGACATTGGTAAGTGTAAGAAGAGTGACGTGACTTCTGAGGTTCTTTAAAGTGAGAAAAGCAAAAAGCGCTGGACAGGCGCGGAGACCCGACCCTCACGTGATGTGAAGACGTAAAGACTTCTCATCAAAGCAGCTCTGGTGACTGAAGTCAGACATGAGAGAAATCTGTCTGGAACAAAATCAAAGAGTCGAGCTCCCAGGGTCAACATTGATCACCTAACTATTGACAATGCATGTTGGGGCTCGTTCGTGGCTCTCTGCAAAGGTTTGCACTTTGCATCATTTGACTTCTGGTGACTTTATCCATCATACATACCATGGAATAGATCAAAGACGATTCAAATAATGGAAAAATAGGACCGAAACCATAAATTCTGATATTTTGCGACCTTATTCTCTACATAGAGTCCATTTTGACAATGGGTCATACTAACTAAGTTGGTTTAGCCAGCGATATAAATCCTTTGGCCAGATTTTTTGTTTTCCCAATCCTCCACAACGGAGGGGACGAGTGCAAAGAAAGCAATCATCAGAGGACGACCCCGGCTGAAAATGACCTGAATACTTGAATCAAAATGCTTTTAAAAAGGCCTTGACTGACTGAGTGGCTCACACAGGGACAACAGTAGTAATTATTAGGATTCAAAGCATCTGTAATTGTTCTTTAAAAACACCTAAGTGCAAATCTTGTGCGCCGAGTAACAATTACAGAAACAGGATTTTTCTGATTGACAGTTCAGTCTTGATCTTGCAAAAAGCAATTGACTAACTTGTAAAGTTGTAGAGCTTTTCACCATATCCAACGGCCTTTATCACGAGACGGAGCTTCACTTTTCATTATTCTGGCACGTATCTGTGTTAAAAGTAGAGTTTGACAATCTATTTCTGCCCGTTCAGCCTCAATAATTGATCAAACGTCTTCCATCATTGAAAGCTCTGGAACAAAGCGAGTAAATGGCTCCGGAGTCGAGACTGTTGGTCAGCAGTATTTTGGGAGTTCACCAACCGAATCAAATTGAATCAGATTTTTTAAAAAAACACCCATCTGGGTATTGAGACAAAGAGAAATTTGCAAGAAAGTTAGAGAGAAAGAAAGTGCATGAAAAAGACCGGAAAAAAAAAAAAAAATGGCAGGTGAAAAGAAAAATATGAGCAACAGAGTAAAAAAGATGAAAGAAGGACGGGATGAAAGAAAGCACGGGATGATGAACAATGGAGGTCAGAGCAGAGAGGGAGCGTGTAGAGATCAAGGCAGGACGAATAAAACACAACCAGGTGGCAGCAATGAAAGCGAGGAACTGAAATAAGACGGGACACAAAAAGATAAACACTGAAAAGAGTAAAAAATAAAATAAAAATAGAGACGGGAAGTGAAGTGAGAAGTGAAACCATAGTTTAGCTTTTGTTTTTTTGTTTTTTAATAACCCTCCAAGGCTTTAAAAAGGGACCAGGGAGATGTTGCTTTGGTAAATTCATCTTTTCTGCAGTCTTCTCAACCGTGATTGACGAAAGAAAAATCGTTATTTGAGCATTTATTTCTCAGAGACGGCGCCAGTTTAGTTTATAAAAACGGTTTCAGTCGTGTTTTATCATCGAATCTGATCTGAAAATGTTCCTCTTCTTCTGTTCTTACTTTCCTCTTCTGATTTCGGTCAAGGAAACCCTTTTTGGAAGAATTTCTGAGAATCTAAATGAACGTTTTTTTCTCCCAGAAACTCTTTTCAAAAAAGGGACTTCCTACTTTTAGTGGAGTTTTTCGAGGACTTCCTGCTTTTCATTGACTGTGAAGACCGAGTCCCCTCGTGGGACGGTCCAGAGTCTCGGGGGAACATGAGGTCAGATCAATAGAAAGTGAGTAGGACGGCTAAAGTTACCAAACAGCATTTAGACTCTGTGTGTGTGTGTGTGTGTGTGTGTGTCTCAATGTACATGGTTAAATAGTATACACAGCCTATGGAAAGTCATTTCATTAAAAATCAATAATACACGCTGTGTCCATTATGGCTCATGCCAAATTAGCGGCTTTCCCATAGATTACCTATAAAATACAAGCAGTGATATTGGAGGTGGTTTGAAGGTGTATTACTGCAAATATTAAAAATACGGTTTATAAATTAGAGCCACACACTGTCACATTTGTGGTGGACTGTGAACCTGTGGCCTCGCCTGCCAAAGCTACAGCACCTGCTCAGAAAAGTCTTTATTAACAAGCTTCTTTTTTTATATTTTTATACGGCCTCAATCCTAATTTTAAACGTACTTCCTGTATTTCTGTTGACTCATTCTATACATAGTTTTACAACTGACACGTTGAGGGAAGTTAATGACGACAAGTTACATTTGAGTTGGAGATTTTATTTCTTTTTAATGCTACATTGACATAATGGTATTTAATCAGACGGCTAAACCAAAAAGAGAAATAAAAAAATTTTTAAAAATACTTTTAAATGATTACGATACATTGTGTCTCCAGTTCATGATAAAAAAAGACTCAGTTAAGTTATTATTGTAGGTAGCGGTGCTTTCTAAAATACATGTTCATGGGGATTATTACTTCCCGTCTTTAACCGGTTTTTCTGTCGACCACTTAGTATCTATTGTCTGGATCTGCACGCTTTTGTAAATACTACTTCCCCATATTGTTTCCCCTATTAGACATTTGTATGAAACTCCCCCGAGACGTTCCTGAGCTACTGCGCTCACGAGAAGGGGACGGACAGACGGACGATCCGGCAACAGAAGGCCTCTGGCCTCGGTTATCACCAGCGCGGAGGTTTAAGAATGGCTTCTCAAATGTTTTTTTTTTTTTTTTAAATCGCGCTTGTTTGTTCCGCTTAAGGGAGCCAAACAATGCGTTTTATGCAATCTTTGTACCAGCGACTGAACAACACGTTTTAAATAGCAAGGCCGCCTCCTCTACTGTCAACCTGTTGTGCAGTAAATATGGGTATTAAAGCCTGCTGCTCGCTGTGTGGACTTCTTACATAACTGACTCTGGATCCGTCCCTCTCTGCTCCTCTCCACTCTGCCTCCATCTCTCCCCCTCTTCCACTTACTAATTTTCTCCCTTTTGTCTACCTCCATCGCTCTCCACATCTCTTTCCATCTCTCTCTCGGTATTGACCCGCACTCTATTGCACAGCTGTATCGCATCAAGGCAAGGGCATAAATCAAAAGCACGCACACACACACACACACATATATACACAACATTGGCCATCCCACACAGTCATGCACTCTCCTCAAGCCATTTCGGTTTACCGTCCCACACACACACACACACACACATACACTCGTCCTCATCTCCATTGCAGTGAACACCCACACAGATTTCTGCACTGGGAGTGAGATGCAGATAAAAAAGAACAAATATATAGTGTGGGTTTCATTCCAAAGCACTGTGCAGGAAATCCACAGTAATGGGGGGAAAGAAAAGAAAAGAAAAAAAAAAAAAAAAAAAAGTGTTGATACCTGTTGGTCACCACTCAAAAAACGGCAGAAATACGACTGGTTATATAAATCTGAACTGGAGCTGCTATTTTAGAAGGTTTGTTTAGGAGGCAGCGAAAAGATCAGATGTATTGATTTTTTTCACATAAAGAGAAAAAGCCATCAAGGCGCAGATGCTCCAAAAAAAAAAAGGTAGAGAATAGGAACCGGGAAGAAGAACGAGACGGAAATAGGACAGAAAGGTTGGTAGAGAACGGGCTGTTGGTGTTTATTTTTGATTGGAAGAAATAAGTCTTATGAAAAGTGTTGGGAGTGACCTGCTGAGAAGTAAATAAACACGACAAAGAGTGCAGGGCAGCTTTAAAGAAAGAGAACAAACAGGAGGAGGAAAAAAGAGGTAATAATTGGAATGAGCCTGGAGGGGAGAGAGAGAGAGAGATGCAATAACAAAAGAAAAGAAAGATGCCATGTGTACGCTGCCTCACTTGGAAAGAAGCATGATGAAGGCACTCCTCTTCTCTCTGTGTGTTTGTGCATTACAGCTTGCGTGATCGACCTACTCAAAGCCACACACGCATCACAATCAGCACACAATTCACAGGAGCTGTTTGCTCTTCCGCCTCATTCTCTTTCCTGTGTCTCCTTTATTTTCCACGCAGTAAATGAGAGCAAGGCAAACAGGAGGAGGAGGAGGAGGAGGAGGAGGAGGTGAAGAGGAGGATGGGAAAGAAAAAAAAAAAAAAGGGAGGAAGAAGAAAGAGTGTGAAACGTTACGCAACCGAGCCTGGGAGGTAGAAAGACGAAGAGAAAGTAAGACCAAAAAAAAAAAAAAAAAAAAAAGAAAGTAAGACAAATCAGGGGGTCACAGGTCACGCACAAAAAGCTGATTAAAAAAGGAGACGCTGGTTTATAGAAAAGTAAAAAAACCTTTGTTACAGCTTGTGGCAACGTGCCAGTAGAAAATGCTGCTGCTGCTCGACACAATAATAAAACACCTCACTCACTTTTTGGCCGTCGATCATCAATCATCCAATTAGAATAAAAAGTAGTCCCCTGCACATCAATAAAAAAAAAAATTAAAAAAAAAGCTGAGTCACGCCAGCGTTTGAACGGCAAGTTCAGCTGTGGTGAAATCTGACACGAGGTGAGCCGGAGAGAGAAAACAGAGGAAGCCGTCGCAGCTCATCAGCGCTCCAACTCGTCCAGGTATCAACTGCTCCACAATGCAGAAATTGTTGACTTTGAATTGTGTGTCGAGCTCGTTTCACTTTCTCCTTTCCGTCCTCTTCTGTGAAACTGTCTACTACTCAGTGCAGAGAAAATAGAAAAAATCTCAGAGGTTTTGTGACAAACTAGGGCAAGCATGTTCCACCTGGCTCGTGTGTGAGAGGTCAGGTAGCCAGCTGCAGTTGTTTACTAGTTATCTCTGCGAGTAGTCACCGTGTCGCCACATATTTGGTGAAGACAACGCAAACAAATCTTCTCTGCGCCACTTTCCGTTTAGTCTGGTACTGGAGCAGCGAGCCCCGTTTCTTTTGGCCAGTGAGTGGTAGGTCAAGAAGCGCACACACGTGATTAGATATTCAAACCAGGAGGACCCCCGTGCTGCAACGTTAACGAAAGTGAGAAACTATTTGTGCATCTGCCCCGTGATATGGATCCACTCCAAAATATAACGGGTTCGTCCTCCACGCCACACCCTTCCGCTAAGTTTCATAAAAATAGGGCAAGTATTTTTGACGTGATGCTGCGGACGAAAAACACAAAAACAATCTGAAAACATAAGAGGTTAATAAAAAATTTTTTTTAAAAAAGGCTGCATATTCAGCATCAACTAAATGTACAATGACATTTTAAGTCTCAAGTCTGAAGATCACCAAAGTTGCTCAGCAGACGGTTGCAGGGATAGCAGAGAATGTCTCATTGAGAGAAGCTAATGTGGCGTTGCATGGTGCAACTGTGACACAGTAAGAACAGTTCCTGCTCTGTTCTGTAAACCAGCTCCTCTGATAGTCGTCCAAATGTCATAAATGCAACGTGGACAAGCTTCTGGGATGGCAATTCATGGCGAGTTATTGTTCCTAAAATAGATTCAGTAAACAAATACGGTCAAAAACATTTGCTGTTTTGCAAAGATCTGATCTATACCGGACTGTGAATTATGCCGTGTTCCACAATAAAGCGTCATATCTTTATGTACTCTGCGCTTGATTGGCTGTTATTGTATTTGAAGCTGCACGTTCTTTGGATTTATGGCAATGAACACTCGTTGGCCCAAAATCACATACGCTTAGTTCTAACCTTATGAGGATCCATTTACTAAATTTAGACCCTAAACTATTATAATAAACAAAATGAAGATAACAGTCAAATGGGATGAGGGCAGGCTATTAATATCAGGCCTAACCATTACAGTGCGTTTTATTTTCCTCTCTCACTTCTTATTTGGTTAGAAACAGTTTGAATAACTAAAATTAGAAACTGACTTCCTCATTCTAATGTGATCTGTGAACATCAACAACACTGCTGCTCTGAAATCAGATGTTTCCGCATCTGGGTTTTAACCTGTTCCACTTTTTTAAAAAAAAGGCATTTAAAAGGTTTATTTTAAAAACGGAAAAGGTACGTGCGCATTTATTTATATGTACATTAATGTTCTGGGGCATTTGTGCTGATGTAATATATGAACAGAATGTATTGAAGAGGCAGACAGGAAATGTAAGGATACGAGGTGCAACAGAGACCTGAACTGGGGCCATTGTGGTTTACAAGATGCATGTCTTAGCGTCAAGGCCACTGCGACGCCCTTTTATATAAAAAAAACAAGACACAAGAGTTAGAACAAATGTCTTATTTTACCTGCTGAATGAATTGGGTGGAGTTCTTCAAAATTCAGTTTTAGAGCTCAGGTCAAAAAAAATTCAAATCCTTCTCACAAAAACACAACAAAACAAGAAGACAAACGTACAGAAAATCCATCTGCAGCCGCCCTTAGGTCCAATCCAGTCAGCCAACCTCCAAGGTCACATTCACTTTGATTACAGACTATAAAAACGGCAGCAAAAAGCATTTACTGTGCGAGCATGTGCCTCTCACGTACACCTGGCAGGGTAGGTTGGTGGTTTTAATACCAGTTCCTGGAGGCTTAACATGACACGGCAAAATCATAGAGCAATGTCATGAATTTATGCATCAGGATATCCGTTCAACCCCCCTCCAAAATAAATATTCATTCTGATATCGTGGCTATTATTCTCAAATCTCAAACAATTAACTGCGAGGAGGGACTTCAGTGAGTCTTTCTGACTCGTAGCGAGACAACGTGCTCTGGCGCCCCAGTATCAAAAAGCTTGTCTCTAAACCCAAAGAGATTTAATTACAGGCAACATGAGCGTCTCCAGAGTGACACGGAAATGACACGCTACGTTTTCTGAGGGCTATCACTGCATCTGTGTAATTATTCAGGGACTTATGGGTGAGGGACCAAATTAATCTAATGGTATCAGGATGTCATGTCACAGTTGATAAGAATTAGCACCTTCTTAACAATTGGGCCAACAGACTGCCGCATATTAAGGACGGTGATAGGCGGGGGACAAAATGAGAGGAGGCAACGCACGACAGGGGGAATAAAAGGCTGTTAAGCAGCACACGTACACAATGAACCCAAACTCACACGTATATGAACCGAAAACACACACACACACACACACACACCACAATACGCTTACCCACATGTACCCAAACAAACAAAGGGATACACAAACGCACTAATCCGCTCAGGCCATTGTTGCCAATACAGGGTAATCCTGGAGTCGATGACAAGCTTAATCTAAGTCACATGACTTTAGGTACACACGATCTAATCTACACACAGAAGCATAAAACCCACAAAGAACTAATCATAGCATTGTCAAATTTGATTGACAGATGGTGGATCCGAGATCCTTGGCCACGACTAGCAGCAGCTGCTTTCGGCCAATAGGAAAGGAGCCGCATGATGACATCACTGCACTGAAACTGAGGACTTAATAATAATAATAATAATAATAAAACACATTTTATAAAAACATTCCCGTCACATTTAGAGAAACAGCTCCTGTTTGTAAAGATACCCCAGATGGTCTGTTCCCACATACATTCTGGATTAGCCGCCTTATTGAGAAATGCATTTAAAAATCCTACATAACATATGTCACGTTCAGCTCATGCTGGCGTCAACTGTACTTTTTGCAGGCCACATTTTGGACGGATGAGCGTTGTCATTTTCAACAAATCATAGATAATAAATATATATATATATATATTCAAGTTTACAAAAGGTAATAGAAACCTTATACCTATAACCTTAACCTTATATTTTGTACTTATCCATTGTACTTAACCTTTTATCTGCACTGTCCCCTTTGCTGCTGTAGCGCTGTAAATGTCCCCGCTGTGGGACGAATAAAGGTTTTCTGATTCTGAAAAGGTACTATACTCAATTAAATGATAGAACTAACTAACTCCTTTCTCATAGTTTAGTCTGCCCCATTTAAAATGTATATTTGTCTTTGTAATCATTAATCATTATCATTAATGTAATGGAAATCTGTTTAGATTAATAAAGTTTTTGGAGAAAAAAAAAAAAAAAAATGTCAGAATTTCCACTTAATTAATAGATATACACATAGGATAAACAGGCGATACAAAAACAAGGTGGAAATATTACTATGTGGTCTCAGTTTCACCGATAAATGTCTCCCCCCCCACTTCCTGCCCGAGACTCTGAAACCATGGTAACCCTCTGTGGTGTTCTTCGGCCCTTATATGGGCATGCACTTCACCCTCGACACCACATTACAACAGTGTCCGATGAGATGAGCTGATCAATACCAGAATGATATCCAATACCGCCATCTGATCCAGGAACGGCCGTGGAAGTATGGGATGCCGTCCCCATGACAACAGGGGTTGCCAGGTGCCCTGCGTTTCCTATTGATCGGCCCATGATTTACAGTTGACGGTCAATGCGGGTAATGGATAACGATTCTCACACACACACAGACACACACAGACACAGACACACAGACACACACAGACACAGACACACACACACCTTTTTCTAATTGCACATATCAGTCCATCAATAATTAATGCATCAGATTTGTGCGTGAGTGTATTTGCCAGTAAGAGGCTAATATCAAACCATCAATAGCTTCCTGTAAAACACAGTCCAGAGGCCTCAGAAGAGAGAAAACTGTTACTGTGTTATTAAGTCAGATCGGCTATCAGAGATTTGAACGCAACTCGTCACCAATGTGGCGGTAAGAGAGGAAAATGAAGCAGCCAGGAAGTGGGCAAGGCCTGAGAAAGAAGTCAGTTGACCTCAGCAGACAGAGAGTCACGTCGGTTCTGAGCTCAGTGTTTGATAAAGTCACATCTGAGAGAGACAATCTGACAACTGATTGACACAGAAAACAAGTTAAATCCTCTTTTAAAAAGAGCGCGTAACGGTCGAGTGTTGGGCTTCACGTGAAGTCCTTCAAATGGCTTCAAATCCACGTGCACACATCCATTCTTTGGTGGGCTGTTTAAATTTTAATAGTACCTGTTCAATAAATCAGCAGCTGAAATGTTTAATCGGGGGCCCTGACGAAAAATTCCATGACTTTTCCATGACTTTCTCTTACTAAGTTAAGAGCACTTCCATGAACTTAGAAATGTTATCCCTCGGTGGTTTCGCTAATGTTGCTTTTTACCTTGAATATGTCCTGTTTTAATATGTAGTTTTTCTAAAATGCTCTCCAAAGAGGTATAATGTTTCTAAAATGTTGGGGGGGGAAGGATGAAAACCAACATCAGAATACAAGCTGATTCTGATATTACACGACAGGGACCCCTGAATAACGGATAAAAACACTGCAGAGCTATAATCCCACCTACACACACACACACACACTCTTTCACTCCGTCTTTTCCTACCTTTGCCCTTATCTGGCCCGAGGTCGACACTTTGCGGATCAACTTGTGCGACGTCTCTTCTTGTTCCCCGTCACTGTCGGACGACTCTTCTCCAGCTTCCCCAGCCTGGCAGAAGAGGAGGGGGGGAGAAGAAGGAAGAATTGCTGAAAATGTGTGTCAAATAATTGTCATATATATTACTAATCTACAAAATCTGGAGCCATTTAAAGCACAAACGTACCAAAAACTTCCTGCTTTTGAAATGTAGTGGAAAAGTTCAGCCACTGATATAGAAAGAAGCCACGTTTTGAACGAGCACTGCACTAGTTACACTAATTACTAAACTTTCAAATCTGTCGTTTTGTCATACAGACGTAATGAATAACTTCTTGAGATGTGGTGTTCAGGGAGAATTGGACTCCCACCACGAGAGTCAATTAAACTACTTCGAAGCGGTCAAGATTTTATAAATTACAAATATTTCTTGTAAAACGGTCACGTGTCCGACAGTTCTGCACCATGATGGTCTGACAGCCGTTTCCTGGAATTGCTCTCTCACTCAACCACAGATACATTTAGATTGTGCTAATTATTCGTACATTTCTACTTTATTTTTTTTCTGCGACTTGCCGCTCGTAAATCGCTCCGGAGGGAAAACTAAGACGCGCATCAAGACGGCACAAGTGTTCTTGACCAACATGCTTGTTCACACATTTAACCGAGTCTCCCCGGCTGCTTGACCTCGACTTCTTCATTCTGCAGCGTGAACATGTGGGTTACGTTTGGATTCATCACTTCCCGTGTGCCGAGAAGATTCGACTAATTGAGACATTTATCGCGAAGATTTAGACGTCCGATGTTGAAATGCTGCTGAAGACGAGGCCGTTTTAAGATGTTATTTCAAATGCATTTAAAAGAAGACTTATTTTTCACGTATTCTAAAAGGGGTTTGTTGCCGCAGAACTCTATAAGAGCTGTGCAGTACGTGTCGTTTCCCCTGCGACATGAGCAGACTTAAGTTTATATGTATGAACATGTAGGTGTGGGATTGAAAAACCAGTCTTGCACAGTTGTACTCACCAGGATAACATTTAAGTAATTATACAAGTTGGTTCATACATGTTGAAGATTTAGACGTCCCATGTTGAGATGATGTGAAATAACCCAAATAATAACATTTTAATAAACAGGTCTTGTGAATCTTTAAAATCAAATTATGTTAAAAAAAAAAAGTTTAGAAATACTGATACTGCAGGGCTTACAGAGTACAATTAACATGAGTTTCTGGGAAAGTAAATCTGGCACCATAGAGTAATCACTCTTAATGTCCGTAGTGAAACCTGTTCCTATTATTTGCACAAAGAAAATAAACCCGTGGCATCTCATGACATGTAATTAGGACACTTTGCCCTGGTGCAGCCCCACTTTGCATATTAGCCTCATTTCTACACCAGCTTTAAAGCATAGACTGAGCAGTACTTACAATGTGAGTCCTTTCAGAGTCGGCTTGGGGCGACCCCAGGGACTCGCCGTGCTCCGCCACGTACAGGACGTTGGGGTTCAGCTTAGAGGCCATGACACGCTCACAGTCAAAAAGCAAAAAAGGCAGAGAGAGGGAAAAGGAGAGAAAACTAAAGTGTGAAAGGAATGGATGAAAACTTTGCCAGCTGCAGAGGAGGAGGAGGAAGAGAGGAGAGATGGAAGACTGGAGTTTGGCGAAGTGGAAGCTTGGCTAAGTAGAGGAAGAGAGGAGAGGATGACGAATGGGACAGCAGGCCGCGGGACGCCACGCTCGTCCTTTTTGCCGATCTCTCTATCCAGGGCCAACTCTGGAAAAGATGGAGGAATTAATTATTGATCAGTGGAGAAAAGAGAAGTGGATTGACAGCTCCCTCGCAGGAAGTTAGGGAAAAATATAAACAACAACTCTTTTTCTACTATTATTCATTTTGTCTTCTTCCTCCTCCATCTCACTTTCGGTTCAGTTCACAGAGACAATGGCCACTTCTCTTTCTTGGTTCCCCTTTTACTTCAGCGTGCGTTTGTGAGAAAACACATTGTGGTTTTACAGTTCAGCCCTCAGCAGTTTTAAATAGAACCGTTGTGATGCAGATCGGCCCTTTGGGCAAGTGACACAAACAGATAACCATGGTGATGATGATGATGGTGGTGGTGGTGAAGATGAACGTGAAACATGACGGTGACGAGGGCAAAATACGGTGGCACGAGGACGACAATGATAACGATCATATGGCTCATCACAGGGAGACTATCCTGCATTGCACATGCAATAACATCAGACATGCACGCGCTCTTGCACATCACACGTTGAGCATGCATTGAGAAAGCCAAAAAAGTGAATATATTTAGGCTGTGTGTGCGTGCGGGGAGGGCGGGCGCGCACGTTGCCTTGATTGCGATGTGGACACGTTATTCAAAAAACCTGTCTGCATCTCACTTCACCGCCGCCCCCGTTGACATCAAACTTGAACACTTAATTGTCAAAAAAAAAAAAAAAAAAAAAAAAAGGAGAGAAAAGAGCAGAATGACACCACATGCTCAAGTAGGATTCAAGTCCAACGAATGAGGTTTGTGTGGCTTTCAGGTCTAAAAAAAATAAATAAATAAATAAAAAAATGTAATTAAATAATAAACAGAGAGCGATGCACAACAGGCTGTCGTGCGCTTCAGCCAGCTTCATCACTCATTCCGTCCACATCGCCGTTTACCGTACGGCGGGCGAAATAAATGTCAATATTCAATTGAACTCGTGCATATTCGTCAAACGGGCTCCGGCGGCTGAGCTGTCACAAACGCGAAAACATTCATCAGCGACCTGGACGGCCACCGTTACCGCGCGGCCACCTCCTCTGCACAAATAAACCCCCTCTGTGCGCTCATGTGTCGATGAAATGTGGACGTTATTTACCTTCACGCGTTGATTTCGTCCTCCTTGTCCTCCGCCGGAGGTTAATCTGTGGCGGCGTCTCCCGCTCCTGTTGCCCGGCCTGGGTCGCTCCGTCAGCCGGCGTTTAGGTGCTCGCGGTCAGCAGCAGCAGCAGCAGCGTGCGGGTCTCTCCGGCTCCGGTGGTGCTCGCCTTGCAGAGAGAGACGCGGTCATACGCATAGCGTCGGAGCGGATCTGAATCAGGTAGGAAGGAGGGAGGGAGGAGGAGGAGGAGGGAGAGAGGGGGGCGAGGAGAGAGAGAGAGAGAGAGAGAGATTTGAAAGCGGCCGTGTTGAGTCGCCTCGAGTCGCTGTACCGAGGTTAAACGGAGAGCAAATAACGCGCACGCTGCACGCATGCGCGCGGAATAGAGCGCACGAGACCTTTTTTTTTTTTTTTATATATAAACCAAGAAACACCAATTAACAAGCTGCTTACACACGTGCTAATTGAGTGAGGGGAAATAAGGAAGTTTGGAGAATTGTTTTATTAAATTCTGAGCACTTGACAACATTGGAGGAGAGTACCGGATTAATAAAGTTCAAATCGATTAATATCAATATCCTTAAGGAACCACCTGCAGACAATCGTTCTTACAGCTAAGAGGTGCTGGTGTAAAAAGCACTGCCTCTTAGTGGATGGACGGGAAAAAATGTAGGTGAAAAAAGTTCATCTGAATTTAAAAAATGTCAAATACACACATATGCTACAACACGAAGATGGCACTGAATTCAAACTTTTTCTTATTCTATTCTTTCTTGTTATTGTTGACTGAAACAGGACAGTTACTTTCTAGATTTTGCATTTGTTGAACTCGTACTTTTTTTTTTGGAAGAATTCAAACTTTTTGCACAGTGCATGTGCTGTCGCACTGAATTGGGTTAATTGCTTGAAGAATCCCAGTCGAACCGAACTGCTGCTTGACAATTGGGTTAACAAGCTTTACACATGGCACCTCAAGGTGCATTTATTAGCCGTAATTGAGTTTTTGATGATATCACACGATCTTCATCAGCAGATTGAGTTTGCCCAGTTGTCATGGAAACAATTTCTTTCTGAGGACTTCAGGTCAATGGTTTTTTTTTTTTTTTTTTTTTTTTTTTTTTTAACTTCTAAACCAATGGTGTTGAGACCCACCAAGATACATAATGAGGGTCCAATTTTCCCTATTTCTTGTGAAATATTGGGTACTTTGACCTCTTCCGGCCTCTTAAAATAGTACAAACAAGATTTGCTTGAAGGGATCGCTGGCCGCAAAACTCTTTTGAATGAATAAAACAGCTTATGGCAAGAAGGTGGATTCAAATCTGCCATCTTTTTATAGTTTGATTTTGCATGTGAGGGATACAAACTGCAGAGGAAGCCGTGCTGCTGTGACACAGCATTCCTCTCGCAGGCAATATGCATTTCAAACTTGTGTGCAGACGTGCTCTCAAAGCTTGCTCCTGCACTCGCACATCTGCACTTCCGCTCTCTTAAATCTCGGCCTGCAGACCTAATTTGCGCTCAGATTTCCAGCTCGCTCAATAGAGTTGTTGTGAGGGAAAGTCCACACCTGACCGAGAGATAGAGCTCCATGAGGAATGGCGGAGAGACATCCACATTAATAAGGGAGAGAGAGCGACACGGATACAAGGGCAGAGCGACAGACACACAGCAGACACACTGGCACCGCTCACTGCAATAGTAATTTGTTTACAGTTGATTAAATATTCATGCTGAATTAGCTGCGAGCCTGCCAACAGTCACTTCATTTACACCGTGTGTATGTATGTATGTGTGTGTGTGTGTGTGTGTCCTCAGCCTGTATTTGTGTTTTGTCAGCTCGTAAGTGACGGCCCCTGACACACACACACACACACACACACGCTGGATTCCCCCGCCGATCAGGTGATAGTGTTACTGTATTCAGCCCTTTTTCCTCTGGTTGCCCTTGACAACGGTGGGGAGGAAGGGCTAAAGGATGGATGGGAGGGAGAGAGGGAGGATGACCGAGGGTGAAAACTGCACCTGAACAGCACACACTTAGTAAAGATCACATGTACGGCTGCAACTACAGGTTCTTTTTTTCCCCGACAAAATCAAGAAGATTAGAAATTGCCAATGAAATGTCCAAAAAAAAAAATTGTGAAGAATGTCTTGGTTTCCCAGAATCCAAAAAGACGTCTTCAGGTGTCTTGTTTTGTCCAAAAAAAGTCCAAATATATTCTGTTTACACTGATATCAAATACAGAGCAGCAGCAAATCCTCACACTGCTCGAAAAATAACTCAATCGACTACTTTATTAATCGAGTAATCTTTCACCTCTAATGACACACACAAGGTGAAAGATATGATGGTGCTTTTGTTTTTTTTGCAATATTTGTCTCACTTTAAGTTACATTTCTATCAATTGTTTTCTGTTATTGTTTTACCTCAGCACGACTTAAATCAAGTGTTATCATTTATTTTGCCCACAAAACCAAATAAATCGCAATATTCCGAGGAAACACACACACACACACACACACACAGGGAGCTGTTCACAGGTTGTCAAATGTCCTCTCTTCCCCATCCAAGCGGTGCACAGCGGGAGCCGCAATCATCGCTGAGCAATAAAAGAAACTGATAACAAAGAGATAATTAACGGCTACATGTTACGTATCAAACCGGGAGCAAATTACGGCACCGTCATTATCCATCATGCAAATACGGACATACTGTCGCACACCCTGTGCTAATCTTTCACCAGCAGCCGCCATATTTAATCTCTTTAATATTGTGCAGCCAACACATTGCAGAAATCTTAACCTTCCGTTTGCAGGGGAAATACAGATTATTCAGTAGTTCTTTGAATGCAACACTTTTTGTCATCCAGCTCATTTTCTACTATGGTCGCAGTTTTACTCATTATGTCCATATTTTGTAATTTTTGTTTGCATTTATGCGTTTATAAACCTCTTTTTCTTTACTAAATGAGGCTGATTGATTTCCACCCATTACAACGTGCCATTATTGGTCACTTTTGGGAAGTACACTCATTCTTTCGTGACGAGGGTTAGACGAGAGGATCAATACCACTCTGAGTGTGGTATCAATCTTCTTACCTAACCCTCTGCAACACAGCGATTTTAACATCTTTCCTAAAATGACTAACTACAACATTTAAGGTCTCGGTCTGAATCACCATTATCGTAAAATACATCTTTAAACTGTCGGGTGTTATCAGCAAAACTCTGACACGCATCTCGCATGGGAAATGTTCTAATCCCACTGTCATTCATGTTCTCACCACCCACAAACCAAACCAGGCTCCTACACAGATACGTCTCGCACACACACGCGGCCTGAAACAGCACAAGCAATGATTACATCACATCTTTAAATAAGCCAACACATAAATATAAAAATACATTCACAAATATCAGTTAACAGCTATTTCTGTAGGGGGGGGGGGGGGACTCATTTTCTTAGAAATTAAAAGATTAACTCACTACTTCTATCTTTGAATCAAAATCTGATTTAAAAGGATGCAGCAAGTCCAAAAATGACATATACCAAAATAAAATTGAACTCGAACCCCTTTGTCAGTCACTTAGTCTGCGTGAAACTGAATCATATTTACAGGCACAGATATGGTATTTTTTTAGTTTTTTTGTTTTAGGCAGTCTTGCTTCAAAGCTTGCATCAGTCTGCATTGTTATTGGTTTACACAATATATATATATATATATATATATATATGTTGAGTGAGGATTTAACTGCATGCTATCCCACATAATGTAACAAAACCCACATATTTGGGCTGCAAAATATTAAGTTTTTTTTTATTGCCGATTACATTTAATCGACAATAAACTATAACTGCATTGATAAAAATAGACTAAAAACACACTCAAAATTAGGATATTTCCCCAAAGAGCTTTTTTCTTCCTTTTTTGATAATAATAAAAAAAAATTTAAAAAAAAACTATGAACAATACGTTCTTAAAAACATTTCTGACTACAGAAAGGGACGACTAAATGAGATTTCAGCCAGACTTTAATTGTTTTAGAACTGACCTCCTGACACACTGGAGGTTCACAGACTTGGCAAAAGCGCCCACGTGCTTTCAAAAGGTCGTAAAAGGTCGCTAATGGGTCAGGGGAACGTTATTTCAGTTGATCTGGAATCGACCTGGGGCTTATTGATCGGATAATTAAAAGGAGTTGAGGAGATAAATGAAAAGACAAATGGTGCAGCAGTTATTCCACATCGCCACTAATCTGGGATCAAGGTTGTCACACTGAATCCTGTGTCTTTAACCGTTAACAGTCCGCCGTGCAGTGCGTTTATATACCGGTGCTCTGTCAATGTATGCACCATGTGTTACTATGCTGCCACCTAGTGATTTATTCGTCCATTAAGAAATAAAAAAATTTAAAAAAAGAGGTAGAAAACGAACCTGGAGTGTGCAGGAACGGCACGCAGAGGACAACCTGAAACAGGAGAAGGGGAATTGAAAAGGAAGAGCGGTTTTTATTGCAGGCATGATAAGCGGTGATGAAGTCGAACCATAAGCTGTTTAAGAGCATCAATTATTAAGTGTAGTCTGCGATCTCCCTTTTGATCAATGAGAGCGGCTAATCACTGGTAACTCTAATGAGGCGAGGGACGGGAGGAGGGTCGGGGGAGAGAGATGTGGAGCAGCGGGCGACAGAGAGGCAAAGACAGCAGTCCTGGGTTAGGGTGAGACGGTTCAGAGAGGTAGAGAAGTGCCTCCTGAAAAGAGAGGGTGAGACAGAGATTAAAGGAGGAGATAGCGACGGAGGATTTTCTTTATTTATTCAGTGCCGTGACGTCCATCCAGCGTCAGGATCAGAGTGCATATCACACGGGTGAAAATGAGCAACAAAAACAAAACAATTAATGACTATTGCTCACATTTAAAAGACTGATGGTTTATACCAATGTGTGTTTATTCTGATGTATAATACATTTGAACGATGAGTTTGAAAATCCATGAGCTTTCAGACGCCTTCAAACAAACACTCTTAAATGTGTGATCAGAAATCAGAAGGTCCCCCTGCATAAATAAAGGATTATTATTATTATTATATTTCTCTTCTCTACCATGACAGCTCTTTTGAAGATATTCCCAATGATCCCGATAATGGAAATTCACCCCGATCGACTCAGTGTGAGGTTTTTTTTGGTTTTCTTTTTTAATCACGATCCACCATTAAATCCTATATCGTCCAATTCCTAATTGACGGTCCTTACTATGGAGAAAAGAGAAGAACTAAAGAGATAAAGAAACAGACATGGGTGTAGAGTAGGTAGAGAGACAAAGTAAGAGGGAGAAAAGCGAGCGCCTCCACCCCTCTGCATCCCAGTGAGCTGTAAACACCACCGTGGTGTACATACATCAGGAACATCTGAGTCATCGGCCATTATAATCTCAGCAGGCTTGCTTTGACCAGCCTCAAGTGTCAGACTGCGCGGCAAACTTTAGCCGCTTCGACTGAACGTTACAGGTGAACGCGGGGGGAGGACGAATTCTAGGCGCGGTGTACGGAGCCAACTCTGAGGTCAAACAACGAGCGAGCACGGACGGACATAACGCAGCGCGGGGATGATGCACGCGAGGTGGAAAAACAAAGAGGCCATTGTGTGTTCGATTGGCCCGGCTCGCCACCGTGTTGGTTTCCATGAGAACACAAGACCAAGTGAGCGAACAGGTGGTAACCTCGGCGAGCCACGGCAACACGTCCTGTTAGCTTTTACGAGCAGGCGGTATACACGCGGCGCAAACACAGAGCTGCTAATGAAGACACATGCTGTGACGAGAGTTCTCACACACACACACACACACACACACACACACACACACACACACACAC
>CALSBV010000245.1:515486-536141 GCA_943590825.1 Bovichtus diacanthus | reverse complement strand
TGTGTGTGTGTGTGTGTGTGTGTGTGTGTGTGTGTGTGTGTGTGTGTAGGTGCACACAAGCAAAACTGTGGGAGATCACACCTTCCTACGCAGACGCACTCACGGACAAACGGTTATATGGGGAGAAGCGCTGAGCAAAACGGACAGAAACGGAGAGAAAAAACAGAAAAAGACTGAAATGACTGGATATCAGTTCACCGTGTGTATTGATTTTTATATTTGTGCCATATGGGACATATTGTTGGCTGAGATCAATTCTAAAAGGACAAATCCATATCCACAAAATATTGGGTGAAATGTGAAATTTTAAGCTTCTTCAGAAGGACTCTAAAAGCCACATTAGGCTATAAACATAACCAAGAGGTAATAAAATGGGCAATAACGTCAGCACCTGTGGATGCTAAAATCTTCATTCAGGAATCAATTTGGTGGCTTTCCAGCAGCTGCAGAAGCACATCTGGTGTCACTGTATTAACCATTGTGTTGTTGCAGTCTCTGTGGAAAGCCATTTAAACCAATGCACATGAATCTACAATTCATGATGGTAGTTGTCTACCGAGTTCAGCGATGGTCTCCTGCTGCATTCCTACGCTAATACAGTCAGCATAAATGCAACTGTATGGCCTTTACGGATCAATGCCTTTAGAAATGGCAGCTGCTGTCTGTTTACATGTCGGGCAAATTGATTAGCAGCGAAGAGAGCGTTCGATTGAGTGAAAAGAAATAGCTCTGGTCAATACTGGATAGAGGCTGGGGGTGAAGAGCCAGATGCACAGCCGGTGCTGGGCTATACATGACTAATAGTCTGGATAGAATTCATTTAATCCAACAAACGGGTTGTTTTTAAAGGATTTAGAAATTTAGAATTCAGACGAGGGCCGAATGGAGTTTTTTTTTGCCGAAAATCTGAAATGAATAACAGATTCAAGTACTAAATGTTTGATTCCTAACGCTTAATATAGTTTGACATTATTAAACTAAAAAAGTGTGTAGGCTCCGCGTTGAGAGTAAGAGCCGCCGCTCGTTTAAGGGCATTCATAGCTACAGACCTCGAGTTACACACATTTATGCCATCTGACACGTAGCTTTGATTTTGAGGAAGTACAGAGACATACACACATACCGACACAAACACACACTGCCCCCTTCGATCAGCGTCAAAGCTGTTCATGCTATGAATAAGAAGTGTGTGCTATTTTTACTTGATACCCCCGTGTGGCTCTCAAGTCGCCCATGTTAACAGTAATATGGACTGACAGGTGTGTGTGTGTGTGCATTGTTTCAGACAGCAGTGGTGTGGCACAGCGGGGTCCTGACCCACAGCTGCTCACAGTGACAACAGCCTGTCGGATTGCATCTCTGTTTGGCTGGCGCAGACACACACACACACACACGCGTACACACACACATGCTAACTAGCCCACTAACTACACAATAACCACATTTAAAGCTGCACTAATGTATATTTTTTAACAATGAATCAATTGTGTGGTGTGAAAGGTGTCGCTGTCGCCATCTTGGTTTTTTTGGAGCCAGACGTGACCATATTTGGAAGAGAGAGGCCCTGTACCGTTAGCAGCAAATGCTAGTGCTTGCTAACTAGCTCGGTTAGCAAGGTGCATCCGTGATTCATGTTAACTGTGATTTTGATAGGGATGCCAATTTTGGCGAAGGAAAAGCAGACGAGTTTGTAATCACCTTACAGGAAAGAAAGAACAGCAGAGTGTCTTTAAGTACAACCGAACGCTGAACAACGCCGTGTTAGCAACGTCGTGTTAGCAATGTCGTGTTAGCATCGTCGTGTTAGAGACTTGTTTGTCTAAATGCATTTAAAAGACCTATGTTTTCCCAACAACTCACCTTTGAACAAGAACTAATAATTGACCAGTTTGTTTCCCGTTTGCTACAAACCGTCAAGGTTTCTTTTGACAATGATCAGAATTTTTCCTTAATCTTAACAAAGTAGTTTTAGGTGAGGTGCTAGATCAGAAAACGCTTGTATACCACATGTTTGTGCCGGTGATGCGTTGCTTTTTAAGGCAAACAACCTGATTTGTCACTTGCTGCTGGATCACTGACAAAGATTTTGAACACAACCATTGTTCCTTTTTAAAAATGCATCTGTGCATTTCACCTGCAGTATGATTAAGGTTAGACAACTACAACGTGGTTAAGGTCAGGGAGCGGTTAATATGTATTTATGCTGATTCTCTATTTTCCCAAAGCAGGACACAGACTTTAATCCTCACAGTTTAATTCAGTATTTGTTTCCAGCCAATCTCAGGAAACATCATTTTCTGATATGTTTACATTTTGCGTGGTAAAAACTGTAAAAAGTGCCACTTTGTAGCCTCCGTTTGCTGTTCTTAGAAAGCAGAGTGTTGTGCCAGTCACCGTCGGCTGTCTGTAAGTGCTGAGTAGGTCTCCCCTTTTATTTATAGGTGTTATTCTGTCGTTATTGTATTTTCAGAGAGGCATTATTGTATTGCTGCCTCTCTTATCCTTTATTTATCTCTCCGTTATGTCTCTTTTATTCTCCCCTGTCCATTTTTATGGTGCTCTTTTCATTTTCTGTCCTGAGAGCAATGTCTTTCTCAATAACTCCCCTCATATCCCAGTCTTCCTTTTCCTCCCTATGTCAGCGTTACTCTCACACACACACGCGCGCACGCACACACACTGTAGGGTTTCCTGTCTGCATCTTGCCTGGTGACAAAACACCACTGCAGCTCTCTGCGGGAAACTCCTTCAGACACATCACTCACAACAGGGGCCACACACACAGACACACACAGACACACACAGATCTTGCTACGTGTCTCAACAGGAACTGACTGGAATAGTAGTACCTCCAGGCATGAAGACATGAGGGTGTCTACGCGTGTAGTGTGTGTGTGTGTGTGTGTATACAGTATGTCACTGGTTTGGCGTGAGTTCTTTTATTTCTGCTCACTGAACTCTTTCTGACTAAACACTCTCAAACCCCTTTTACAAAACTGAAGCTGCACATTGACTGAAGTCCATGTCGTGCGTCTGTATGAATGCTTACGGTCCTCTCGTGCCGGTTGGTCCTCTGTGGTGTCGTTTCCCTCGAGGAGATTGGCAGGAGGTCCACGCTGGGACGTCTGACACCTCTGCTGGCTGCTCCGCTCCTGCTCCTTTCCCAATGATACATCACATTGTTATTGTTCATTTTTCCATTTTGTTAAATAAATCTCGAGTTAATGTCATGTGCGGCCTCCTCCACTATGTCCTTCCCCCGAGCTGTGCTGTGACATTTAACATTAATGAATCACAGAATAAGCCGACAGCACACGAGTTCCTCCTCAAGGCTCTGTGAAATTTATGGCGATCTTTCTCTGGAGCGAGTACCTTAAATTCTGGAAGGTTTCAGGGTGCATTCATTCTCCACAGTGGACGGTCTTACAAACAAAGGAGACTTAACACTGTATGTGACGTTACAACTGGAGGCCAAGTGGATATTTAACAGTTTCTCCCTGATGGGTTAAAAAAAAAAAAAAAAAAAGAAAAAGCTGAATATTTTGTCAATTAAATTAATAAGGATTTAGGTCATTTTTAAAACAAAAAAGTCAAACATTCCCAAGTTTCTTCTTCTTTCTTCTTCTTATTTGAGCCTTTTCTTTGTTTTAAGTGACAGTACTGGACATAAGGGGCTGTAAAAAAAAAAAAAAAGTGATAGAAATGTTGGATATTTTATAGACCAAACAATTGATCACGAAAGTAATTAGCATATTAATCAACAATGAACATAGTTGTCAGTTGCAGGCCTGGTTGAGTGAATTAGATCTCTCAAAACCAAACATATATGGGCAACATGTATATATCTGTATATAGTTCTATATATATATATATATATATATATATATATATATATATATGTATTGTGCAGTCTCACAATAATCAATCTGCAGGCTACCTCTGTATGATGCTGTGTTAAATGTGTTTCTCTTAAACAATAGTGTAAACATCCCACAATGGTTCTGTATGCAATTATGACAACACTTCCTCCCTTTTCCTTAGACATACGAGCATAAGCATGTTGATGCTAACGGAGTTTGAAAGCTTGAAGCTTAAAAAAATGGAAAAATCAAAGTGCACGGTGTGTGTTATAATGCGAGCAAACAATGGAGACGGAAAAAATAAAAAAAAAAGGAAAAGGCTGTGGATTGACAGACTGATGGGTTTCCCAGCCTGACAGAGGAGTGATGAGGACAATCTAGACGGGTCCAGAGGTGAGAGGCCATCTGGTGACTGAGTGGCCCAGACAAGAGCTACTACAGCTGGCCAACATCTGGTCACTGTGCCCCCCTGGATGGAGTCCAGGGGAGCTCAGCCAGAAACTAGAGGGGAAATCACTGAAATGCCTGGGTCTGAGTCCAACTGCTGTGACTAAGGGATGGATGGATGGATGGAAGGACATAGTTGGTGGAAAGAAAACGAGTGGAAGCCAGGATCGCAGGGCATGTTGCACTTTGTGGACAGATGGCCATAAGGAGTGAGGAACAAAGCCAACATATGAAAGTATCAAGCCTTAAAAATATCACTTTTAAGCCAAGGGTAAAACACACTGTGTAATGAAGTCAGGGGGAGATAACGTGAAAATGGAGGATTTCTTTTTGAATATTTTCTCCTTTTTTTTTTTTATTCCGACCACAAATGGTCATTCTAATAATGGACATATTCAGACAGTTTCAGAATCAGATGCTCCACCACCAGTGGAAAGTCATTTAGAATAGAATTTCAGCTGAAGCTCATCTCAATGAATTACAGCCAAAACATCTTTCAATAGATGTTTTTAATTTATGGTTTGTATTAGGTACACCTCCTAACGCCATGGACGCCGTAACATGAGACTAACCTTTGTTGAACAGCTGTCACAAGTAGCAAATCAGCCTCAGGTTGGAGTTCCCATGATTCCTTTCAGTCAGTAGCTTCAAAGCGCTGCCTTTAAGCAGAACATAACAGTAATATAAGGATAAGCAATATCAGTCATATCAGACCAAAAGAGGCTTTAACAGCAAAACCCGTGAGTGTATTGAAATGAGCGAGTGTGCGTTTCTCATTAAAAGATGTAGAGAATAATGTACCGGTAGATGGAAAACTAGTGTAAGATTCGTCACATAGCTTTCTTTTCTTCCGTCTCTCTGAATCATTCCAAGTCATTCTCATCGCGTCAATACTGCCGTCATCATCATTACTGAGCCCCATTTAAATTCAATAACGCACCATGGTGGGATAATGACCTGCGTGGCGCTCAAATGTGCTTACTCCTACTCATGCAGGTGGATTCTTAGTGAGTTATATACCAACTCTATCAGACAAGGGTTGGACTAACAAATGAGAGCAAACAGGAAATGAAAATGCTCAATTAGATTAAAGTGAGACTGTTGATTGCTTTGCTCATCGCAGCTGCTCAAATGTAACATTTACAGCCGTCGCTGCGACACAAACGCTCATCTGCTCAGCGATGGTTTCAACGAAGTAAGTGATATTTTCTCAGATTCTCAGAAGAAACCATGTTTAGAATTTGAAAACATACGATTTTGGCACCCCCCCTAGTGGTAGTGTTAAAAAGACACTGCAGTAAAGAGGAACTACTGTGTACTACACACACACACACTTTTGAACAGCAGTGAGAAAAGAGGCGCATTAATAAAACAGTAAGGTGTCGCACACATTTTATCACATACTGTCCACACGCAAACACGCTTACAAGCTCATGTACACAGATGTTTTTTTTTCGAACTCCAGTTTCCCACTCTCTTTCACAGGAATGCATGCATGCATAAGTTTCCATGATTAGATCTTTTTTTTGTTTTCATAAACGCATGAAGAGTAGGCAGTGATAAAGATATATGATATATTATATTACACCGTGGTTACAGGAAACACTTGGTACGTGCAGGTAGCCGTTGGTGCTTGGTTTTGGCAACTGTGTCACAAACTTTCTATATTTACAGCTATACAGGACTCTAAAATAGGTTCCTTAAAAGATTTGAGGCGAGAAATAAGCAATACGAAACAGAATCTAGATACACAGGATGTAGACAGTTCTTTAGCCAGTGGTTGCTTTTTTAATACAGCTGCCTGAGTTGATGAGAGTGGTCAGAGTAAAGCCCGCGTTGTTAAACCAAAACAAGAAGCTGAAAGACACTAAAAAGCTTAATAGGGCTGAGGGAGTCGGGTGATAATTACAGTGACGATCAACGCAACGCAGTTATTTTGCAATCGCTAATATAAAAATGTCGATCAGTGCAGTAATAATGTCTAGTTTAGGGTTCTGATGTAAAAGCACAGTTAAACGCTATACGAAGTCTACACAGCATGCATTTAGGTGACGTTTTTTATTAATTTAAGCAATAGACGAACTCCATTTCATCGTCATAAAGTGACAAAAGAGAAAAGAGAGTCTGGAGCAAAATAACTTTCCGTGCATGCAGACACAAATAAGTGGAAGTTGCCAGCTACATGTCTTCAGTTGGTACAGTACCATGCGTGTCCAATAAACACCACGGCAGTCAAATAATGTGAGCACCGCCTGAACACATCGTTAGTGAACAATCAGTCCAAGTCATCATGATCACAGTGGTATACACACTTATTTCAAGCTTTGCTTTCACAGTGAAGAGGGACATTTTATATTTCCATCAACCAAAAGCTCTCTGTAGTCCATCAATTTGCTCTCCTGCTCTCCCTCTGCCTCCCCTTCCCTCTTGACCTTTCACTGAGACCTTTAATCAAAGCAGAGTTATGGCTCCCCAGAGCCATTGCTAACTACCGAATCACACGTCCCGACAGTGCTGCAGGGATTTAGTGGGTCTCAAAAGTCAGTGTCCTCCTCTTAATCCTACAGCAGCGTGCTGAATAATGCATGCATTTCCTCCACTTGGGGAACTACAGCGCCACCGGTGATTCAGTGTGTGATTCAATTTCAAACGCAGCTCTTTAGGACCCGAGTTCCGGGGAAAACAAGTAGGAACGAGGAAAACATGTCGCACTCTGTGAATGATGCAGGAACCCCTCAATGCCACAAGTTCAGTGTCAAGCTGTACGTCACTGCTCTGCTACATTACATCTGGTGACGCTGCAGTTACAGACTTTCACAGTTAGACTTAGGTAAAAGTGTCCAAGTTTAGGACAAGATTTATTTTTTTTTTAATGGCAAGATATTTCGGTTTTGGAAGGTTCACTGTGCAAGATGTGCCAGAGGTTAAACCTAGAACATTAAAACAATGAACTGACATTATCAACAGAGTGTGAGGAGGTTAACACTGATGACGTTGTGGCAAAGACGTGTGTGTGTTGTGTTGCAGAGATAGACTGAAGTTAGCACGCTAACAGCTAGCTGCTCCATCCAGCCTGTAATACCACGTGTTCCTCTAGAGGTGATAGTGAGTCACTGTAGCTCTGTCTCCGCCTGTAAATATTACAGCCATGCATACAGTTTCATAGTTTGTTTATTGGATTACATTCAAAGTGGCAAAAACGAGAAAACGGCTATTTGCTTAGAGCAGCTGGCTCGGACTGAAAAACGCGGATGCAGACATGTATATTTATCAAGCATCTTTCAAGCAAGAAGCTTAAAAAGTAATTTCCAGAAGTATATAAAGAAAGGAGTAATACAAGCCTGCTTGAGTCCACATGCCATCACCCACATAGTATGTAATATATGAAATGATAGCGCTCCCATCAGGTCAGTTACTGTATCCTTTAAATGGCAACACATTAAAAAGATATGACGTCGTTTCATCTATGCTCTCTTGAGGACAATGTGTGGCACTTGGAGCCACAATTCATCATGTGTAGAGCAAAGATGTGTGCCAGAAATACATTTTTTTCTTAAGTGACGTGCATGGGGCGGCATGGAAAAGAAATGCCACAGTAACCTTAGAGGTCTTCCCAATCTCGGTATGTATACGTAAACAACGATGAAACGGTAAATATCACGAGTCCCCGCCTTATAAGTGGATTTTCCCTTTAGCACTAAACTCAAAGGGAAACCCAGTGGTTGTTTTGTGAAGTAGTGTGTAGGTGTGTGTGAGGGGAGAGGAGGGGTAGTGTATTAGTCATCCACTCTCACTGTCGAGATGTTCCCAGCCAATGTGTGTATGGGGATTTAATCCAGCAGAAGCCTGTTTATCCTGTTTTTCTTTTTACAGCACCATCAAACCCATGTGTATTTTCTCATTTCCTTGCACATTTTTTTCTCCGTTTTCACGTCAGATAACACGACAGTCATCGGTTTGACAGTGTTCACAAGGCGCAAGCATGCACCACTGCCCTAAATATGAAGGAGTTACACAACTCAATGTCCTCCCGTGACTTTCATCGCGAAGGAGGCTGCGAACGGAGCCTCGTGTTGGAAATGCATCGGTGATGTAATACGGTTTGACCTTAGCATGCTTTGTCATCATGGTGAAAGAGAGGGAAAGTGTGTGTGCAGTTGAAATTGAGAAGAAGAAGAAGAAGGAGATTTTTTTTGCTTTTTGCTACAAAGCAGCAAGATGATGTAACAGCTCTCAATTACCCATGGTGCTTTGCTGGAAAGATGAATGAAGTCGGACATGGAGAGGGCGTCAATGAAGACGCATGCGCACGTGCATTTCATCTGTATTCTAATCATGTGGGGTGATTCATACATAACGCTGTCCACCAAAATAAGGAGATGCTTTAACTGAAGGGAGGAGGAAAGAGTGTGTGTGTGTGTGTGTGAGTGCATTAAAATAAACCAGAAGCTTCTTTCCTATTGCATTTATCTTTATCTTTTTGCTCTTAACAATAAAGAGAGATGAAGAGACGTGAGGAGAGCCGGAGGAGAAGGAGAAGAGAAAAGAAAGAGAAAGGCTGGCAGAGTGCAGAGCGGCGCAGGCCGGCTCGGGAGTTTCCTGCACTAAAGGTGTGAGGATGCAATTGAGCTGGAGCTGAAGAGAGAGAGAAACATGAGCTCGTGTCCTTTTTTCCCCACACAAGGGAGGCTCACATCACGCCAGCCACAGTGCCACAGTGCCACAGTGCCACAGTGCCACGCACCCATTTAGTTAGAAACAATTAATCATAAGTGGAAGCCATGATCATAACCAAGTAGAGCAGCAGTTCATTAAGAGCAGGGCCGGTCCAAGAGTCTTCAGGGGGATTTAAACAGAACTCAACCACCTCTTTCAGATTAATATGAATACGAGTAGGATATACATATACTATTTAGGCAATTAAGCGAGGTATCATCTTTAATATTTGACCAGTTTTTTTTTTAATTGAATAAAAAAGTGATTTACCTCGGTAAAGAAATTTCAACGCGAGGTCCATTCTGTAGCTCTTCCGGAGCTTTCGGTTGCATCACATGATCTTCCTCAGCAGATGGAGTTACCCTGTTTGTATGGGAATATAGATGTATGAAATAAAACAAACTACTGCAATGTGTGACAATTAAAGTTTTCTCCTTGAATTCTTCCTAACAAAATTCCAATATTGATTGCTTATATACGATCAATAAAGTTTATTGGGAATATTGAATAATAATATCATAACACATTGAAATGTGCCAATATCATGCCCAGGTTGTAGTGTCTTTAAAATATTGATATTCTTCTGAGGACTCCATTTAGTTTACATTTTGCTGTTACAGCTGATTATCCTTGTGTTATAGGCTTTGCATCAAACACGTAACAGCAACACACACACACACACACACACACACACTTCTTAGTCTATCCGAGTCAATCCAACATTGACATCATTACAAATGCAACATCCAGCCAGTGCATTTCTGTATTCAGGCCGCAGATGATGTAAAGCAGCCTGCAGCAAACACTCTGCAGCCTGAACAAAGCTGGTGGTCGGCACCTTATAGCTACAGCCGGCTCCGTCTTCTTCATGCATGGCGACACATATGGGCCCAGCCGGTGCTATGGGCGCGCGTGCACGTGTGTAATGCAGTGGGATACCCAGCAGCGCTCCGAGATTGCATAACCACCATCCCTCCGTATAGCTGGTTGGACTGGCTGCGGACCACAAGCAAACGCACACGTTGCCAGATGCGGCATCTAACGCTGGAGACATTTTTTTTTTTTAGGACATATGCTTTTTTTTTTTTTAGCTGTTATTCTTCACACCCTGTGACGCAATATTTGGGGTGGGAGGAGAGTGGGGTTCAGTTTCACCTTTAAAGATTTTAGGTGGAGAAAAAAAGTGTTTCTGAGTGGGTTATCAGTCGCAGCTCGATGCACTGTACGTCCAGTCCTCCGACCTTGTGCACCCGCGTGAGATGGGATGAAAATACCACCACAGTCACATCTAACCTCAGTAAAACAAATAAGAATAAAAGTAGATGTAATGGTCTAATAATAGTAAAAACGACATGTATAAAAAGAAACTGAAAAAAAAAAAAAAAAACATAGATAAGTTTCCTTCACTAAAGGTGAATTTATTTATGAATTCTCCCTCTCTCCGTGATTCACACACCGACCATGATGACGGTGACTGGAGGTGCGGAGACTTCTTACGTCAGACGAGGAGAATGACAAGCGCGTCCAATGAGGGGCCGAGGATGTGCAGCGCGAGGACGGAGCTGCCGACAGAAGGCTAATAACCATGCCAACCGAGGAATATAGCGCGCGTCGCTGACCGGGGAGAAAGAGAGGGGGGAAACCCTAGAAGAAGAACATATTGAAAAATACATGCACGCATAAAGTGGAGGATAAAGGACAAGAGCGCTATCCTGGTTTCCTGCAGGAGGGAAGAAGAAGAAGAAGAAGCTGGTAAATTTCTCTGTTTTTTTTTTTGTGTCAGTGGCGTGGTCTCCCTTCCATCCCTCCCGCCCTCCCTCCCTCTCGCGCTGGCTCAGGGACTGCACTGCTGCAGCTGAATGAAACCGACCCAGGTATTTATTGTTCTCTCTTTTAATAAAAACGCACGCTAAGAGCCGAGAGGCGGCGTGAGAGCTCGTGACGGGGGGGGGGGGGGGGGGGTCGCTGAACGCGCTGCTTTGAAAAAGTGGACGCTCCGGGCTGCGCGAGCTCCCCGTTACCGCAGGGATGTGAGCCCCTCAGCCGCGGGGCTTTTGGTGGTGGTGGTGGTGGTGACCTTCCCCGGCCGTTTGCAGTCATTGACGGTTGTGTGTGTGTGTGTGTGTTTGTGCGCGCGTGTCGTGTGCGTGCGTGCACAGGGGCATGAAAGAGAGAAGATGAAAAATATAAAAGGGGGCGGGGGTGAAGGAAGGGTGTGTGGGGAGGTTGAGGTGGGAGTTGTGAGAGAGGGGAGACATTTTTTTTGTGAATGGAGCTCCATCCTTTTGGCGCGAGCGAGCGAGCGAGCGCGCGCGCTGGCATCTCGGCTGGCTGAGCTAAAATTAGCCTCGTGCTGGATTTCTTTCCGTCTGCGTGCGGCAGCAGCATATGTGGATCAGAATCCGAATTAACGAGGGGTCTAAAACGCAAACGCGGGCTCACGCGCACTCACACACGCACGCGTGTCTGGGCACGCGCTCCTACACGCCACTGGTGAATAGGACAGCAGCTATACCGCGCCGTGCCCCAGGACGTCATGCACCATTTTTAGAGATGCTCTAAAAATAGAATTTGTTGATGATGGTTTTGACTGTGAGGAAATTGATCTTCTTCTGTATCCGGCATCTTTTAGGTATGAACACACCAGATTTAAGCATTGTTGGCTGTCACATTATTTAATTGCGTTGTTTGTTTTGTGCATGCATCGGTCTGTCATGTGGCTTTGGAGACAAAATGGAAGGAATGTTGCTGTTATTTTATGGATTACTTTCCCCTCTTTGTGTGCGTGTCCACACCTGCTATTGTGCTGCTGCTAATTACCTGTCAGCGTGGCGCGTGGGAGCTGGTGACGTGCATGCTTGGGGTCAAGAGCATAGTTGTTTTCATGAATGAATGAATGGGTGGATGGATGAAAAATGTCTCTTTTGCCCCTTTATCTAAAAAGGGGGATGGATGTGTTAACCCCTCCTTGTCCTCCTCTTCGCTGCATTCCTCCTTTGTTTTGCCCCCGACTCTCGTCTCCCATCCTGTTTCCTTCTCCCCCCCTTACTCATGCTATGCTCTTCCTCATCCCCACTTTCTTTTTCATCCTTCCTCTCAACTCTCCCCCATTTTCCTCCCCTCATCTTCAAACTTGGTCTCCTTCTCCTTCATACGTACATTTTCTCTTCCATCTTTTTCCTCTTATTTCTTTGCAAACTTGGGATCTATTTTGGCTCCTTCGTCCACATCCGTCTTCATTTATCTTCATGTCCGCCTCGTTTCGACTCATCCTCGCCCTCATTCTGAACTTTTACCCTCCTCACTGTTCACTCAACCCCTGACCCACTGATATTTCTCTATCTTTTTTTTGTCTTCTCTCATTCCCTCTTTCCCCAACTCCCTCTGGCTTTCTGTTGTGCATATTTTATCATTCCCCTTGTCTGAACATTTCCCTGTTCTCTTACACATTATCGACTGCAATTCCTCCTTCATTTCTCCTCCCCCTTCCCTCCTCAATTTACCCCTCATACTCCGGTCTTTTTTTCCCTCCTTCATGATTTTGTTCACCACTAATCTCTCCTGTAACGTTTCTTTCCTTTCCTCCATTACAAACGTTGATTAATCCCTTCTTCTTTCACCTCTTACCTTATTCTTTCATATATTCTTTACTCACTTTCGACTTTCCCTCGCATCTACTTCCCTAATTTTCTCCCTCCCTCCTCCCCCTTTCTCTCTCGTTTCTCCAGCTATGATTCTCTCCCTGGCAGCGGTAGCAGCCATGAGTAGCGGCGGCGGCAGCAGCCTCAACTCCTCCTCCCCCCTCGACACCTTCGACTCTTCCACCTCCTGGAGCCTCGCCGAGGACTTGTCCAACTCCTCCTCTGAACCGGTCGTGCGAACTCTGACCCCTGACCTGCAGCCAGCGACCACCGCTGTTGCTGTCCAGGAAGTCAACCCCTGGGATATCGCACTTTGCGTGACCGGGACGCTCATTTCCTGCGAGAACGCTCTTGTGATCGCTGTGCTGTTCTACACGCCGACGCTCCGCGCTCCGATGTTCATCTTGATTGGCTCGCTGGCGGTGGCGGATCTTCTGGCCGGCCTGGGCCTCATCTTGAACTTTGTCTTCACATATCTGGTCGACAGCTCGGTGGAGTTTGTGACTCTGTTGTCGGTCGGACTGCTCATCTCGGCTTTCTCGGCGTCCGTATTCAACATCCTAGCCATCACGGTGGACCGTTACCTGTCGCTGTACAACGCCCTGACCTACCACACTGAACGGACAGTAACCTTCACCTATGTGATGGTGGTCGTCATCTGGGTGTTGTGCCTCACGCTCGGCTTGCTGCCGGCACTCGGCTGGAACTGTCTGAGGGACGAGTCCACGTGCAGCATCTGCCGGCCCGTCACCAAAATCAACGCCGTGGCGCTCGCCGTCACCTTCCTGCTCGTCTTCGCCCTGATGATGCAACTCTACCTGCAAATCTGCAAGATCGCCTTCCGCCACGCGCAGCAGATTGCCGTGCAGCACCAGTTTGTGGCCATCTCCACCACCAAAGGCGTCTCCACGCTGTCGGCCATCCTGTGTGCCTTCGGGGCGTGCTGGCTGCCGTTTGCCATGTACTCAATCGTGGCCAACTCCAGCTACCCAGTTATATACACCTACGCTACGGTCCTCCCAGCCACCTGCTGCTCTGTGATCAACCCCATCATCTATGCTTTCCGAAACCCGGACATCCAGAAATCACTGTGGATGGCCTGTTGTGGGTGCGTCCCATCCAACCTCTCCCTCAGACCCAGGACCTCCAGTGATGTGTAGCAGGGAAGGTTGGTTTCTGTCTGGCATGATGCTTGACGCTGAGTCAGGGTTGTAGGAGGGAGAGGACGAAACAAGAGATCAGGAGATGAAAGGTCGAAGGTTGTGGCTGAGGAAAGAGATTTCCTCTACTCTTCATATCAGGGCTGGTAGGGCTGATGGCGCACGCACGGCTGGCCACAGTAAACGTGGCACAGGGAGAAGGGAGGACAGTGCATGGTCAAAAAAATAATAATCTAGAGCTAATAAAAGATCATGTGGCTTGGAGAAATTCTACAGAGTGATGGGGGCGGCGTGAAACCAACTGCAAAAACCTGTTTAAGGTATCCTCTTGGTGGTTGTGGGAGAGGCGGGCTGACTTTTTCGACTGACCTCCTTTCGGTTGCGATAAGTGAGGCCTACTTCTCAAGAGTAGCACGTATGTGACGGCAGGATCTAGGAAAACAGTTCCTAAAATCTCCATAGGACCTGAGCTTGGGCAGCACTGCATGGTTATGCAATCAGAAGGAGTGAAACAGTCTTAAAATACTGTATGTGTTTTTCACTGATGTGTTTGAACTTAAGTGGATAAAAATACAATGAGCTAAATATACACAATGAATGACCTTGAGTATTCTCAATGAGCTATCTTTGCAGTCTTCTCCTGATAGGAAAAACAAGAACATTTCCTCCCTTGAAACATGTTTTAACAACGATGTTCCCGTGATGGGATGCAGATTAAGTAATCAGTGAGTTTATAGACAGACGCAACAATAATAACCCATTTTGACTTTTTCCCAATGCCAACAGCACCATCTGCATTTTGTCAAACACATTTCAATGCATGAATTTGGCAAACAAATGTGTCACAATTAAGAGAGAAACATCCTAACGCAGCCCCTCAAACTAAATCTAATCTACCAGGCTCCTAATGCATAGATAACGCCGCTGGTTTTCTAAAACCTAGAGAGGGATTTCCACATTTAGGCCGCCGTGTGTCGTCTTTGGTGTGATGAAATCAAATCTGCTCCCCGTCTGAGAAAAACATGTTTCTCAGCCAGCCGCTGCGCCGTGACTGTGAAGCAGAGAGAGCTGAATTCAGCACCAAGGACAGCGCCACTGCAGAGCGCCGCTACCCTGGGAATGCTCTCTGCTGCGGGGGGAGAGCGCTGGAAAGTAGGCTACACCGTACCATCTTGATAGGGACCGCGAGACAGGCTTTTAAAAAAAGGGCCTTTCAAGCTTGATTGGAGTTGATTGGTCATTTGCAACACATTCAGTGTCAATTGACAGGTTTCTTTTCCATGCATATATGATGGCGAAAAGGTATTTTAAAATCCTTTTTGCCGTAACTTTCAGAATCACTCGCCCGATTCAGCTCTGAAAACAAACAAAACGAGATTAATCATCCGTCTAAAAACAACAACAAATGACTCCAATTATGCACAAATTGTCTTTAAATATGCACTTGAGGGCCTATAGTGCGACTATGACCCCGTGTCCTTTCTATACTCCACCGTTCCCTGGCCTCAATTATGCATGAGAAAAGCAATGCATGGCCCCGTGAGTGCCAGTAAAGCAAGCCTCAACATAGGAAAGGTGACAGCGGCTGATGTTTTTCAGAGGCGAAGGGGGCCTCGACGTTTATCTGCATCCGCATAACGCCTTTTAGAGACAGCAATCTAACTCCATTGCCCGATTGATTATCCATTAGCTAGAGCTGAGCACAATCCATATTGAAGAGGTCATTTTTCATCTTGACAGCTGTAGTTGGCTACAGTACATTCAAATCGTACTCGGTTATTACCATAGTTCAGAAATTAAACTCCACAAAACTAGAGTGGATGCTTTTTTACATCCATTGCATATTCAGGGGACAAGCCTAATGAACATGTACACAGCAATCTATAGTAATGCTGTAAACCATGAGCATCAGATGGCCTAAATTCCTCCGCTTGTGCTCTACGCCTTCCATTTTCACTTCACTACGAGCAGCCTGTCAGCATTTGCTGGATATTCGCTGCACACACACACACACACACACACACGGCCCGCCTCGAAGAAGCAGCGCAGCTCTGCCCCGGGGCCCCTCTGAAGGCTCGGCGGGTTAATGAGAAGCCAGAGAGGCGAGGTGACGTGGCGTGAAATAGAAACGCCAGGCGAGACGCGCTTTAACGTAACCTCGGGTCACGTCCACCGCACACACCCAATCAGGAGGAAGTCGTTTCCCCCTGAAAAGGGCATCATGTAAGTTTAATCCGGCTAATGTTAATAACATCTCGGTAATAATGGCGCCGGGAATTGTCCTAATGTACAGAGAACGTAGTGAGGATGATATTGCCAACTTCTATCTACATTTAAATGATCTACGGATGATGGTTTTCTCTTGTGTTCCTCTGCACAACCTCACAGACGCACCATGACGGAGCTATAGCATGCTGCTGATACACACGTGGGAGGTGTCCTGGCTTTGGGAAAACACTTTATAGAAAACTGTACAGGCTGAAGTTTCAAACTATAAAAGTCACTTAACTCAACACTAGAATAAAAATACACGTTTCTGTAACGACAGGGAGTCACTTCCAAATTCAACGCTTTCTACCAAATAAACAACAACGAGAGACGACAGCAAAGAACACACTTTGAAAATGGCGCTCAGGAGACGCAGGTATTCAGATTTTTTTCTATAGTGTAAATTAAAACTTAAGAGTAGAAGTGTTTTCTATTTTTCTTGGCAGCAGCAAAACAATCAGTTTTTTTTTTTTTGTCCAGCAGTTGTTAGTAGAACAACAGACACACTTTCAATGACTTTATTTGAAAAGACAGAATCTCTCGTGTCTTTATTTGTTTTGTTTTTTTGTTTTTGGCCTTATTGAAACAGAACTCTTTCGCAATAATGTCCAACTGTATTTTGCCGTGTACAAAAAGCCACAATGGAGAAAAAGAGAGAACAATGGACAGAGGTGGTGGGCTCTGAAGGGGTTAGCAGAATAACTCAAAGTAAATATTTAAAAGCAACAAATAGCACATTGTACTCTTGTTTAAAAGTATTATTGCCTTGCTGGCTGGGGTTTTCCAAAATACATTTTCAGTAGGAAGTGAATCAAAGAAGTAGGACAAATCTAAATATGAAGCAAACGCTCCATTTCCATTTATAGATGGTGTATTGCAGATAGAGATCTTGCAAATACTATTTTGTCCTCTCTAAAATTAGCTTTATTTTCATGTTCACAGTCATTTCACCAGTGTTAGATGTCTCATTTTATAATATGAACAAAAAAAACAAAAAAAAAAACAAGCAGTGTTTAAAAAGGTCACAGCTGTTAAACAAGTCGACCACCTCCCTCTCTCGCCCTCTCTTTTTGCTCAACGACTGCATTGATGGAACTGCCTAATGGTAAAAGACGTGCATCAATTATTAAGTGAAATTCTTTCAATTACTCTGAAGCTAAAAGCATGAGATGGATGGAGTTTGGTGCGATTGGCAAGCTTGGTGAACTCGCCGAACTAAAAATCGATCCCAGAGAGATAATTAAATCCATTTCACACAGGAATCTGACGCAGATCCCAGTGGCACACGGTGCCTCTGTGTGCACAATGACGTGTGAAACTTGCTTAGTCACCTGTGTTTGGAGATGCTAGATGGGACACGCATTACATTTTAGGTGAGGTGATGGGAGAATATGCACTAGCTTGGCTAATGCTAACATACCGGATTCAAGGCGTCTCTCCTATATATATAAAAAAAAAAAAAATGAATCAAACTCAGGTTCAATTGGGATCAAAAAACAAGACTTGGATTAAACGGAATTGTTTTGTTTTAAGTACTGTTGCACCATCAACTTGTATTTAACTCTCCTCCGTCTGAGTATAAGGAAACAAAAGAGAAAATAGAAAAACTTAAAAAAAAGGCAGAAAGACAAACAAACAAACAACGTATGGACTTAAAATAATCTGTCAATCATCACTTATGAACCACTATGTGTGGCGGTGTCTGTACCTGCGTCCCTCTGCCTAGATTTTCTCATTTTGCCGTGTCCGAACTTTTCTGGGAGTCAACCTCTATAAAAAAAAAAAACGTAGCAACCAGGTGCCATCGCGCTTCCAAGAGGCGGCTTCCAAAATGGCAGACACAGCGCCAACAAAAAAAAGCAAACATAGCAGCGCTATAATGCCCACAGACAGACAAGTAAATCTGGAGTTGGCCCCCATTGAGTACCGTAACCCTCGCCCCTTCGTGTGTATGTTTTTTCGGCCATTTTGAAAACACTTTTTGGTGTCCTTTGGTAGTAAAATGTAAACTTTCTGGCATTTTTAACAGCGTAAAACAAACTATTTGATCCAAGTCTGAAGGGAATCATGAGCCCAAAAGTAAATCAGCGCCGACTGAAATGTTAAATCCAGCATCGCTCAGCTGGAAGTGACAGAACAGCTGATGGGAAGTCAGCGTCGCCCCCGACAGTCCCATCTGGCATGTCCATCTAGTGATTGTTTTAACAATGATAACACTCATCTGTGAATATGCCACTACTCAGTCAACCATTCCTGGGGCAGGAGTGGAGCGACCACTCACTGTGTGTGTGTGTGTGTGTGTGTAAATGTGTGTGTGTGTGTGTGTGTGTTCTCCCCCCGGGATCATAGCCAATTGTAATGAACCATAACTCAACCAACTCTCACTGTAAACACAAACACACGCAGAATGGTTTCGTCAGCCGCTATACAGGACTATAATTCAATTTAAAAGAAAAAAAAAAAAAAAAAGAAATACTGTACAAGTGAGTGTGTTATTTTTATTATGCAATGCTGTACAGAAATGTATATTTTTGTAATGTTCATCAGGGCATGAGTAACGAACATGGTCGCTGCTGTGAGCATGAGTTTGTTGTGAGTGTGTGCGTATGCGTGTTTTCTTCCTCTTCTGTGTTCTTCCTATAAACAAATGTCAAAAGTTTCTTTGGAAGGAAAAAAAAAAAAAAAAAAAAAAAGTTGCGTGTTGGATATGCTGAAAAAGTGCCATATTTTTCGACTTTCTAGTGTCTTATTTTTTTTGGTTTGTGTACATACACGTTTATCAGGTGTGTCTACCGTTGCCAGAGTCTGAGTCAGTAAATCTGTAAAACACAACGAGAAAACGAGCTCTGCAGAGTAAAAAAATAAATAAAAAATAGCCACTATGAGCAGCAGGATAAAGAAAGAAAATGGTTGTTATGTAAAGTACTTGACCTTGATGTTATTGATCACACTACCGAGCAAACGAGCGCAAAAAAAAAAAAAAAAAAAAGAACAATTCCACCAAATCTAGTCTGTTTTCTTCTGTAACATCCGACAGCAACAACATGAGATGATATCGGTGTTTCTGTAAAAAAAAAATGTCTTCTTGACTTAAATGTCAGTATTCTGAACAGTTTTCTATAAAAAGACATGCACTAAGCGACAGAGAGACAATGCGTGGCTGCGTTGTACGTCACAGATTCAGGTTTCCAGTGACGTCATTTTGTCTGAGTCGTGTCTAAGAGAGCAGGTTGTTTCAAAGACATCCCCCCCTCTCTTGCTCTTCCTCCTTTCACAAACCTCCTCCTCAATTTTTCCTCCCACTTATCAGCCGTTCAACTACAACCCCCTCGTTTTCTCTTCATTCTCTCAGACATCTCCCTCTCGTCTTTGCTATTATCTCCATCGTTTCTGGCAAATACCTCGTTTTACCGTCACTTTTCTTCATGGTTTTTACTCCCTGCGCCCTCTCATGCCAAGTCTTTTCTTTTCAGTCATTCCCTCCGTCCATCTTTTGCCATACTCGACACCTTCATCATCTCTGTTCCCCTCCCTCCCTCCCTCCGTCTCTTGTCTAACATTTTTGCTGTCCTAGGCCTGCAGGAAGCGAGTCGGTCAGGCTCCGTCTAAAAATAGTTACCCTGAAAGCAGATCAAAAAAAAAAAAGAACAGCAGAAAAAAACAGGGAAAAAAAAGGTAAAAGAAGACGAGGGGAGGGAGGTAGTAAAGAAGTAGAAATTGACCCTCTCTCCCTGACCGCAGAAGCAAACCTTCACTGCTCCGTAGACAGAAACATCCACTTCATCCTCTTTTCTCTTTCCCTGTTAAGTTTTTATATACTTCTTCCTTTTCCTCCCGTCTCATCTTCTCTGCACAAGCACACGTTCTATTTTTACACGTCTCTCTATCCATCCTTTGGAGTCTCTCGCTCTCTCTTTTTTGTTTCGTTTCTCCTAAGCACAAGCATTACCACAAGGGTTTCTAAAAGCAGGGATCGGGGCGAGTGCCTCCAGCAAATAAGCAGGACCCCCCCCCCCCCCCCCCCCCCCCCCCCCCCTCTCGACCGTCAGTCAGGCAGGCTAGGCTAACGTTTTCCCTCTGTAACCTAAAACTTGGCAACACTTCAGGCAAGCAGAGATTGTCAATCAGAAAAAACCATTACAGAGCTAATTTTCTATTGGACCGAGTATGGCCTTCATAGAAAAAAAACATTGTTTTATGCATTGATATTGTTGGTCTGGATGAGGAAGCAGCACGTGTGGACGAGGGTGTTGTTGGGTAATGATACTGTGAGGTCACAGACCTGATACGGTGTCCTTGAATCATGTTTTTTTTAAATTTATTTTCTATTCGTACTGTATTTTCTTTCATTTTTCCTCTTTGGTTTGTGTCGTGAAACAGTCGGTTACGATAAAAAGTACAAATGCACTTTATAAGATGGACATGTTACACATTGCACTTGTAAATGTCGAATGTAAAACCTTGAAGAGAAAGATTTATTTTTACTACTGTACATAAATGAGAAACGAAAGAAAAAGACTGCAAAAAAAAAAAAAAAAAAAAAAAAAAAAAAAAAAAAAAAAA